>RJWM01010585.1:0-63016 GCA_004363535.1 Dasyprocta punctata
GGTTGATACACTGTGCCAATTTGAGAAGTTTAGAAGTTTAACGAATAGACTCAGCAGGGAGCCAGAATCCTTACTGTGTAAATATCCTCATCCTGTGCAAGAGGAGGGCACAGAGATTTTGTGAGTGCTACATCTGTCCTGCGGAGTGGTGGTGGCCTGTGTACAGTATAAGGGAGGAGAAGAGGCTTGTTCCCCCTTTTTTGCTCTGGCTGCTGCCTTGAAGGGTTGCCCCAGTGCCATGCCACCTGCCACCCTGCCTTGGAAGCAGCTGATTATGGACTGAAACCTCCAAAAATTGTAAGCTAAGTAAACCTTTCCTCCCTATTTTGGGTGTTGGGTATTTTGTCCCAACAATGAGAGAAAAGTAACCAAGGTAACTACAATCATCATCAACATCACCACCATCACCACCACCACCGCCATCCTCATCACCACCATCATTACTGTCGCCATCACTGTTGCCATCAATATCATCACCATTGACACCACCATAATCAACACTGACATCACCACCACTGTCACCACCACCATCATCCTCATCACCATCATCATGATCGTCATCACCACCATCATACCCTCATCACCACAATCCTCATCAGCACCACCATCAACATCACCACCATCATCCTCCTCCTCAAAATTCATACTACCACCACCATCACTGAAGGGGTTCAGAACAGGCCACCTCAAATATGCAGTTGGGCCAACTGAGTGCTTGAGGAGCAGCAGACGCAGGCAGGGCCTTCTGACCTCCTCTTCCTACCTGAACGCAGGTCATGATGTTCCCTGCCAGAAAGGTGCTGCCTGGTGGCAGGGGGAGAAGCACATTCCTGCCAGACCCTGTGCAGACCTACTAAATAACCCTTCGCTGCCATGCGTTTCCCCCACTCACTTCCTAATCTCTGTGCCACAGTTGAGCCCCAAGCCCCTTGCTCTTCTCACTTCTCCTTTATTTAATTTTTACTTATTTTAAAAGCCACAGAGGCTCTTGGTCTTTATAGCGTCTCTGGGTTTGCATTTTCCACATGAAGACTCCCTCATGTACATAAAATACTAGGTAAACTTCGTGTTTTTTTTTTTTTCTTGTGAATTTGTCTTATCCCAGATTAAGGCCCAGACCCAGGCCCAGCCTCTGAGAGGGTGGAAGGACGGTGTTCCTGCCCTCCATCGCCATTATCAAAACGACCACCTCCCACCACCATCAAAACCATCGGCACCGCCACCCCATCCCCTGCATCAGACAAGGAAACGGAGACAGCAGTTGGGCAACTGTCTAAGTCCTTACAGCTGGGGCAGAACTGGGATCCGCTCACGGACTTTGACCCTAACGCCTGGGCTAGACAGATGAGCTGACAGGCGGCTGTTTCCAAGGCATGCAGTCCACACCACCCCCTACCCGATTTCACGCTCGCTTTCACCCTTATAACAGCTGAGCACCTCCTGTGCGGCATTATGCCCAGCTCTCCCACGAGCCTTCTCCTACCAGACTGAGCTGGTCACGGCTGGCGGTGATGAGCAGCTGGCTTCCCAGCCTGGTCCACAGGATGGTACCGTTGACGAGGTCTTCGTAGGAGACCATGCTGACGTTGGTGAGGTGGTGCTCGATATCCCGCCCAGACAGGGTCTGAGAGCGAAGGAGAAACGAGAGATCGTCCCAGCGTGAGCGGTAGCGGGGAGACCACGTTTCTCTCAGGTTGTGGTTATCGGGGCTCTCCTTAGCGATGGGAGTGGGATCCATCCCTGTCTGAAGCAGAGCTTCCCAATGGCGCCCTGGGGAGAGTGGGCGTAGGGGCAGAGGTGTTGGGGTTCCCAGCCCTTGGGTGGTGGTGGGCTGTGCCTGGGGCTGACAGAGCCCGCGGGTGAGCGTCCCGCTGTGTGAGATCTGAACAAATTGTGCTGCTGTGGTTTCTGTCTAGATGTCCCCTGAAGCTTCGGGCCAGCATGGGTGGGACCTTCGGATCATGGGGCTTACAGCTGACTTGCCGTTAGGAGTTGGAACCTGGTTGAAAGAGGAGGTCGTAGTGGGCGTGACCCAGAAGGTCACCTCTCCCTACCCGCTGCTCCCTTATCTCACATGGCTGCAGCAACCCCCCCCTGCCCTGTGCCGGAGCCAGCTCACTACACGCTGGGACCTCTACACACTGTGAGCTGAGATAAACCTGACCCGCTTTAATTCTTGGGGGCTGGGTATTTTGTCCCAGTAACGAGGAAAGTAGCTAAAACACCTGTCAATTCCTCTTCATGAGGAAGGTTGGTGTGAGGCTCCATTGTGTCAGCAGCCCTGGCTTTTCATCGCTCCCCTTATTCTTAAGGCATTTTTAAAACTTGTTTGTTTGTTTTTTGAGACAGGGTCTCACTTCCTAGTGCAAGCTGGACTTGAACTTTCTTATGTAACTGTGATGGTTGATACATTGTGTCAATCTGAGAAGTTTAGAAGTTTAACTAAGGGACTCAGCAGGGAGCCAGGGTTCTTTGTAAACATCCTCAGCCTGTCCAAGAGGAGGGCACAGAGATTTTGTGAGTGCTACACCTGCCCTGGGGGACAGGAGGTGGCCTGTGTACAGTATAAAGGAAGAGAAGGGGCTTGCTCTTTCTCCCCCACATCTTTAGCTCTGGCTGCTTTTGCTGGCTGCTGTCTTGCAGCGTTGCCCCGGTGCCACACCATCCTGCCTTGGAGCCAGCTGATTATGGACTGAAGCCACCACAAACTGTAAGCTAAATAAACCTTTCCTTCCTTAATTTTGGGCATCAGGTATTTTGTCTCAGCAACGAGAAAAAAGTAACCAGGACAGTAACCCAGGCTGGCCCCAAACTCAGTGATCCTCCTGCCTCAGGCTCCCATGTGCTGGGATTACAGGCATGCGCCACCACGCCCAGCCAACTTCTCCCTGTATTTTTGCCTTTCCCTGCTTGTTGCTCTGATGTGTGGCCTGATGGCTGGCTGCACGTCAGCAAACACGACCAAAGGTTTGGAAAACACTGGTGACTGGGCTCCCTCATTCCTGCCATCACCGTGACAGCAGCCCCGGCGCTGGGGTACACTGTGGGGTACAGCCAGGGACCCCACTGTGACCACGGAGGGCTGATCTCAGACCACAGCACGTGAGACCAGAGGGGGGCCAGCTGACCTGCTGCAGACGAGCCTGACGGCTGGGCAGACTCTGTGTCAGGGTCACCTGGGACCCAGCCTTGACGCGGTGGCCGATACCTCCCGAGTCCCCAGGGAGCCCGACACACCTCGTTCTCCTCCAGCTTGCTGTCGAGCGGTACGAAGAGGGTGCTGTGGATGGACAGGTCCGTCAGGCGCCTCAGGAACGCCTGGCCTCGGGCTGAGCTGTTGGAGTAGGCCAGCACCTCCTGCCGGAGGAGGACGAGGTCAGCCGGGCAGCCCCGCTGGGCCCGGCCCGCCCAGGCTCCTCCACCGCCTGGGGCGTTTCAGGAGACCGCTCGGTTCCCCAGCGGCGCCCATGGTGACACACCGCTCCCAGGAAGGCGGCCTGAAGGGTCCTTGGAAACGTGAGTCACCCGGGTCCTGCCCGCGTCCCCTCCCGAAGCAGAAGGGGACCCCGCAGTGCTCCTGCCTCCGCTCACACCTCCTTTCCCATCGTCTGCACCACCTTTTGCACTGAGTGCTGTTTAGCTGTTCTCTGTATTCTGGGTCTGCTTGGGTGACCAGCTGCACCGTGCGCGTGCGCAGAGTGGGCTGCTGAGGCCAGGGAAGGTGAGTCATTTGCCAGCCGGGCTGGGCTGGGGGGGTTTGTTCTGTGGCCGTCTCTGCCCTGAGATGCTGTCCAAGCCGAGTGGCAGAAACGCCGGCCTCAGTGCTCAGCACATCAGCAGCACGCGACGGCCGCCTCGGTGGACACCTATAGCCTGTGCACAGAGACTTTGCACCCTGGTCCTGGCTCTCATTCCTGCCTGGCCCGTGCCACCTTTGGTTCTCCTGGGAACAGTGGCTCAGGCACCGGCCACGGTGCTCCCCACCGCAAGCGATGACGGGAGGCTGGCACCCGGCTGTCTCAATCTGAGCCCGGTTCTCGGGTGTCAGGCTGTGTCCTAAGGTTCTTTGCGTACAAGAGGGAAACTGGAGAAGAAAGCTCATGAGGCCACGCATGGGGACCTTTTCCTTCTAAGAAGTGTTTTCTGAGCACCTATTGTGGGCCAGCCACTTGCTGGGATGCTGGGGGTCTGTGGTAGTCAAAGGGAGCAGAGATCTTTTTTCCTTCTGTCTCTGTGCAGGGCTCGGTGCTGTGGTCGGTGCAAGGTTAGCACGCAAAACAATTTAGACATTCTTCTTATGAGATGAATTCTCTGATCGGCCAACACAAACTCCGTCTCCATGTGGAGCTCTCTCTTCTTTGGACGTGACTCATAGACTCCTGATGTGACTTTAAAAGCAGCACCAAATGCAAACTGATTCCGCATTAGTTGGCTCCCTGGGGAATCACCAGACAGGCTGAGCTGACTGTGCTCCCCCTGTCCAGGGAGACAAAGTGGGTCACACACCTGCGGATCGGACGCTTAAACTGCTCTAATGCAGAGGTAATAGCACCGGCCGACATCAGTACTGAATTTTCTGTGTGTTGACCACAGGTCTAAATGCTGCACAGCTATCATCTCATTCAGTGATCACAGTAATGCTTGGAGACTGGGGTGACCATCAGCTCCATTTTACAGATGAGACGACTGAGGTTCAGAGAGGAAATGAATGTGCTGCAAGTTACGCAACACATGAGTGGCAAACCCACGCCTCAAATTCAGGCAAGGCGTCTGTACGGTTGATATCTTGGTGTCCCCCAAGAGCCTCGTGTGCTCACACCTGGGGCTTTTGAGAGGTGACTGGAGTTTGGGGGGCTCACAGCTGACTTGCTGTTAGGGGGCAGGGTCTGGCTAGAAGAGATGCATGAGGCCTGGAAGGGTTCATCTCCCTCCCCGACTCCTCCCTCCACGCTCGGCTTCCTGGTCGCCATGCTGTGAGCAGCCCTCCACCGCCAGGCCCTCTCCCATGCTGTTCCTTCTGGGGAGCAGGCCAACCATGGACTGCACCGTGAGCCACAGTAAGCCTCTCCTCCTCTAAGTCGTGAGTGTTGGGTACTACACCACAGTGACGAGACAGTGACTAAGACATGGTCCCACACCCAAGCTCTGAACCATGACGATGATAAGCCTTTGGCTTCTTTCACGCTCTCACTCCTCTGCTAGCCGCCACAAGGCGAGCCTCCTAGTCTGGCACCTACCTCCAGGAAGTTCTTGAGCAAGGAGAAGGACATCAGGACCTGCAGCAGGTTGCCGTTGCATGAGGAGCCGTCTCCCACGTACCCCTCCTTGCAGGTGCAGTTCACATCTGGAAGCAGAGGTGCACAGGGTGCCACTCCCAGTGAGGCAGGGGCTCGGCTTGGGAGACTGGTTGGGGCTGGCCTGGCCGGGGATGGCTCAGCAGCAACGCAGCCCGGAGCCAGGAGCGAGGCTGGGGCTTCACCTTTCATGCGGTAGCAGAAGACATCCCACATCTCGCTCTTGTTGGGTCTGATCCCGTAGTCCACGATCCCCACAACGCCTCCGCCACATTTCGGGGAGGCATAGGCTGTGGGGTAGGCAGCGTGCCCGCTGTCCAGCCAGCCCACCGAGCAGAGGTGATACCCGGCCTGCAGGGACACACAACCACTGTGGGTCAGCTACTGTTCCTTACCTGTCGAGGAACCTCTTGGTCAGTTTCCAATTCCCTCTTGGGACCTCCTGGTCACTAATTTTTTTAAAATATCTTTTTGAGACGGGGTTTCACTGTGCATTTCAGGCTGGCCTTGAACTCACTATGTAACCCAGGCTGGCCTCAAACTCACGGTGATCCTCCTGCCTCAGTCTCCCGAGTACTGAATTATAGGCATGTATCTCCATGCCTGGCTGGTCACTAAATTTTTGTTGATCAAACCACTGGATGCATGCAAGTGGTGCCCTCCCTTTCTTGTAGGTGTCCAAGTCCTTCACGTCTATTTCTCTTCTCTTTGCTCTTGAGAAAGGATTTGCAAATGATCAATGTGCAAAATGTGTATGTGCCAGTTGTATTAGTTATCACAAATACATTCATTAAAAAAACAATTTGCAATCAGCCATTTACCCCGGTGCAATTTTTTTTCTGATTATGAGTTAACAAAACTCTGACGACAGAAGTCTAATTCTTCATCATCTTTTTCTTCATAGTCATCACTACTGCCGTCATTGGAGAATCTCTTTGGGGCCATGTTCTCTTGCAAGAGCTTTTCATGTGTCAACATCTTTTGCCTCATATCAACACTCTCAGGTAGGAACTTTTAAAATCCTTGTACTATAATTGTGGCAACTGAGGCAAAGAGAAGTTAAGTAACTAGCTCGGTCGTTCAAATAGCAGGCAGCAGATTCAAAGCCAGGAAGTCCACCCCATATCTCTTAATGAGCCTAAAAATTGAGCTCCTATGGCATGTCGCACTACCTCGAGTCCTTCCGCAAGCATGCCATGCAGGAAAGGGGCTCAGTGGCTTGGTCAAGGCCGTACAGCGAGCAGGCAGGAGAGCAGAGTCTCAGGCCCTCCAAGGCCTGGGTGGTGGTATCCAAGGGTTTTTTCGTTGGTAAAGACACATCAGGCCTGTAGAGCGCGTTGGTGGAGATGGAGGTAGGAGGACGGGCCCTGAAGTCACACTCCGTAGACAGTCACATCTGCTTCCCACGAGAAATCACCAGCAGGTGACGCCAAGGGGCTGGCTTTTCCAAATGGGCAGGCTTCGGGTTCAGAGGCTAAGTGAGGGAACACCCCGAGCAGAGCAGAGAGCCCCAGCTCCTCCCTGTTGGGGACCAGGACAGTCCCCATGCATTCCCTTCCCACCCCCGCCATCGCAGAGCTCAGGCTGTCCCAGAGACTCTCGGCTGGTGTGCAGGACCAGAGAGACCAGACCTCAGCTCGTGGACAGGGGTCTCTCTGGTCCAAACAGTGAAGTCTACACTTCCAGTCCCTGCCTCTGCTTTAACAGTGGGCTGCTATGGTCAACAATAGACTTTTAGGGTTAGGCAGGGTCTGATCTAAAATATCCCCCAAAGGTCCCATGTCCCAAGGTGGGGCCTGATAAGAAGGAGCAGGTCACTGGGGGCGTGACTTGTCCCCGGCACCTCCCTCCTCTGCTTCCTGGCTGCCACGAGCTGATCAGATCTTCCCTGCTGTGCTGCCTCTGCCTTGCAGACAGTGGACCATGGACTGAACCCGCTGCAACTGTGAAGCAAAACGAACCTCCCCTCCTTTCAGTTGCAGGTGTTGGGTATTTTGTTCCAGCAATGAGAAAAGCAATACCTGGATCTACCATCTATCTCTAGGCTGGGAGACATTAGACATTTTACTCAACCTTTCCAAGCCTCAGTTTCCCTATCTGTAAAACATCTGATGAGGGTGTTGTAAGGCTGGATGACAATGTCAACAAAGCACTCAAAACCAGTGCTTGATACACACTGGATGCCTGACATTGGGCACAATGAGTTATCGCTCCAGGAGCTTCCTGTATTTGCCCCCCAAAAGCCTACGCCTCCCCCATCTGAAGAGGTGGCACCTCCTCCCCCGTGGATGCCGTCTGCACAGTGCCCCCTCCCTGGAACCCACCTTCTGGGCATAGGAGAGCTGGTTATAGGTGGCCACGGTTGCAGCTTCGTTGGCACAGGCCGCTCTGGCTTTGTCAAAGGTCAGCTTGTACTGGCCCAGTGGGGAGCGGACATGGAACACCCCAACGGTGGTATCTGGAAGGGGGAGAGAGGAGTCATCCCATTGGTCCTGAGTGGCCCTGGTTCCACCAAAGCCCTTTGAAAGACTTTCACAGTGGAACAGTGTACCCCATGTGCCTCCAGAAGCCACGCCCACTCTGAGTGACACTGAGGACATTGTTTAACACACTTCTTCTCTAACTGTGAAAATGGCCTAAGTCCAGCGAGACAGCACCGCGACTAGAATGGCTGTCATCCAGAAGGCAAGAACTAACAAATGCTGGAGGACGTGGAGAAACTAGAACTCTTGGACGGTACTGTGGGATTATAACTTGTAGCACAGCCATTACTGAACGCAGTATGGAGGCGCCTCAAAAAATTAAAAATGGAACTATGGCCTCATTGTGCCATCCCAATGTGGGGATCCCCTCAAAGGAAGTGAAGTCAGTATGGCGAAGAGACGCCTGCATGCCAGCCCTGTAGGGCAGCACTCTTCAACCCTCTGAGATCTGGGGTCAACCTCCGTGTCCAGCAAGATGGATGGACAAAGGAAAAGCGGTAAGGCCACGTGGTGGAGAGCATTCAGCCACAAAGAAGAATGGAATCTTGTTAATCATGGCAGCACAGACAGATCTGGAGGACCTTAGGCTATGTGAAGCAAGCCAGGCACAGAAAGACAAATACCGCACAATTGCATTCATGCATGGAAGCTAAAGGAGACAAGCTCATGGGTGAAGCGAGGAGCATTGAGGTTATCGGAGGGAGGGGGAGGGGGAGGGAGGGCTGGGGGAGAGAGGGGGAGGGGGATGGGCAGTGATTGGGCGAGGGGTTAAACGTCATGGTTAGAAAGGAGGAATAATTTTGGTGCTCTCCTCCTGCTCAGGATGGTGACTGCGGTTAAAAAAGCTGCACTGAGTATTTTGCAATAGCTGGAAGAAAGGACTTTGAATGTTCTAGTCACAAATGACAAATGTATGAGCTTATGGACATGCTAAACCCCTTGATTTAAATATTACACAGTGTATACGTGTGTCAACACATCACACTGAACCCCGTAAGTATGTACAATTATTATGTGCCAGTTAAAAATAAAATTAAAGAGCATATTTTTACTGGAGAAATGGGGGTACCACAGAAACATAAAAATTCACCTACAATCTTATACTCCAAAAATAACCATGGCTCTCTGGCTAATACTTATTTATTTATTTATGTTTTGTGGTACTGGGGATTGAACTCACAACCTTGTGCTTGCCAGGCAGGTGCTTAAGCCACTGAGCCAAACTCCCAGCCCCTTGGCTAATATTTTTGTGCACCAGAATTTTTACTGTTTTTTTGTAACTTAATTTTGACATAGTTTCACACTCTTCCAGTCTTTTTTTTCTATTCACTTATACATCATATATATTATAAATGTGGTAGCAATATACATATAGTTTTCAGAAATTAAAAAAATTAACATTAAATCATGATTATTTGTCAGTATCATGCATTTTCTCTGGTAATATGATTTCTCCTCTCATATTTATAACTGAATAATTTTTGTAATATTTACAGCCATGAAAACACATATTCAGGCATATTTCTGCCAATAACTCTGTATATATTCTGATCTCTGAAGGTTTTTTTAAAAAGTTTTTAAGAAACTTCCAGGAAAATGGCAGAGCAGAAAGAACCTCTCCAAGTTTTGGTTTCCAGACCCTGGAATACAGCAACATGGGGAAGGGAAGGAGGAGGGCAGTGGGTCCTATGGACACAGGAAAGATCTGAACTGAGTCTTGAAGCCCAAGGAGAGACAGAATTCAGGAATCCAGCAAAAATAAGAAACCCAGGGGTGGCGGACCTGCTGGCCAGGGAGAACCAGCTAGGAAACCAGCTTCACCTTGCCCCTCCCTGACTCGTAAGCACCTGGATGCAACACAGGCCAAGATGATAGTAACTGAAGTAGGGAAGCAACCTGATGTTTGTGTTGTTTGATTGACTTTGCAGGCCTGGGGTCGGTAGTCTGAGCAACTATTTAGAGGATAACAATATGCCATATAGTATCGATTGTGGATTTCCTACTGTTCTGTCTCTCTTCTGTTGTGTTTCATTTTACCGTTCTGTTTTATTCCCTTTAAAATAAAAAAAAAAGTTTTAAAGAAAAATATGTATGTTTCCCCTTAAGATCCTAATGGTGTTATTTGTTCACAGCTGGCATTTTTTCTAGTCAGACAACTGAGTGCTGAGAGCAGCAACAGTACAAGAACCAAGTCGTTTTTTGTATCATCCAGCTCATTGTAAAATACCACAAGAGGGTACTTTCTCCACCACGGAGTTTAATCACAGCCTAGGGCCCAGGTGATCTCGTTGGCTTCAAGCACGGCAAGGTGCCTGTTGGCTTCAAGCACGGCAAGGTGCCTTTTCTGCTGAGATCACGTATTTTTTTTGGTGGGGTTGGAACACTGGGGATTGAATGCAGGGCCTCACACAGGCTAGGCAAGCACGTGCCGCCACTGAGCTGTATCTTCAACCCTTTTTAGTTTTGAGACAGGGTCACTAAGTTGCAGTCCTCCTGCCTCAGCCTCTGGATTAGGTGGGATTTTAGGCGTGTGCCACTGTCCCCTGCACGACCACGCAGTTCTTCATAGTGTACTTGAGTGGAGATGTAGATGTGTACATGATCACCCTTTCCTTTCAGATGCATACGCTGTTCGGATTTTTTGTGACATTAAGGAAGGCTGGGTTGAATCATTCTTTTCGGTTGGATTCTTGGGTGAGTTTCCGAGGAGGCCTCCTAGAGACAGAGGCACAGAGCCCTGGGGTTCACAGGAAGCTTCTCTGATGCACATTTGCTAGCTGGTTGCCTGGAAGGCTGTGCCACGGGACAGCAGGCACCTCCTCCCGGCTGGGTGGCGGGCACTGCCCCGGCCCCCTTCTCTCCAAGGTTAATCTGCACGTCCCTGCTGTTCACAGGGAAGAGGGGCCCGGGAGCCGGGGGAAGCTCTGTGAGCAGGCGCCATTTCCACCTGTGAGCGGCCTGAGGGCCCGGGCAGGACCGACCTAAAGAGAACCTGATGTAATGGCACGTGCCGGTAATCCCAGCACTCTGGGAGGCTGAGGCAGGAGGACTGCAATTCAAGCTCAGCCTGGGCAATTTAGCAACACTGTTACAAAATAAAAAATAAAAAGGGGGCTAAGGATGTAGCTCAGGGCAAAGGCTCTGTGTTTGGTCCCCAGCACCACACGCCTGGAAACTTCCTTGACTGCACCGGGACTCTGGGGTACAGCAGAACATGTCTATCCTCCCTGTGTGTTTTTCTGCTTATCCTTCCTTCCTCTCGCTCAGAAGGGATTTGAGGCATCTCAGGGTTTGATGGCTGTATAGGTCCTGTGTCCCCCCAAAGTCTCATGTAATCACAGCATGGACAGGGCTGAGTATGGCATTTGTGATTGGTTTGTTGTCTGGCACTGGGATTGGCGATGTGCGTGCTGCACCCACCCAGGGACGGAGCCAACACACAAGGTAAGGACGAGAGGAACGCGGGTCTTTGCTCTCTCTCTAGGCAGTTCACCTTGCTGTTTGGAGGCCACCATGAATGGGTACCTTGGAGCCAACTGAGTATGGACTGAAACCCCTAAGAACTGTAAGAAATAAACCTTTCCTTCCCTAATTTTGGGTGTCAGGTATTTTGTCTCAGCAACCAGTGAAAAGTAATCAAGACAGTATCTGACAGGTATGATGTCAACAGTTGCCATGGAGACATGTAACCACCCCGCTAAAATGTTCACCGCAGTAAACCAAGTCACGTGTACTCAGCCACCCCCGAGGAGCACCCATCAGTGTAGCCTCGCGAGTGGCTCTCGGGACAGTGTGGGGGGGTCCTCCATGGTTTTTTTTTTTTTGTGTGTGTCTTTTTGAGACAGGGTCTTACTACGCAGTTCAGGCTGGCCTTGAGCTCACTTTGTAGCCCAGGCTGGTCTCTAACTTGCAACGATCCTCCTGCTTCAGCCTCCCGAGTGCTGGGATTACAGGTGTGAGCCACCATGCCCGGCCCTTCGTGATTTTTGTCCAATGGGATTTAGATGCCCATGGCATCCAGGCCTCTGTACTTCCTCGGGGGCTTTCTGCTTTCTTGTGTTTTCTTAGTTTTGCTATACCAGGCTGTTGGTTGCAAGCCTTTTAAATCACCCTTGGGAGTATAGCGTGCTGCTTGCCTCTGTGCTCGGCTTCACCTAACCTGAGCAGGGCCTCTTGGATCTGACTGCAGTGCCGTTGCCAGGGTGACCCAGCACCGTGGGAAACACAAGCCCCCCCAGCCCTCACCAATGACTCCGCCCCCTCCTGCCTGTCCCAGCCGCACTGACCCTCAAAGTGGAGGTCGGTGCACTCGGCGTCCGGATGGCACTGCCCGTTGTCCTGCAGGCAGCGGTCCAGGGGCAGCTGCTCGGGTTCGCAGTTCAGCCCGTCCCCCACGTAGTGGCTCTTACATTCGCACCTTCGCCTGCCCTGCGGGAAGAGGGGGAGCCGGCAGGTGCCTGGTGATGCCCTCCAGCAGCCGAGGGGAGCAGAAGGACCCACTGGGGACGACGAGGGCCCACGATGGCACACGTCACCCTCTCCACCTGGGCGTAAGGCCGCTTCCTCCCGCCTCCCCCCAGCAGCCTGCGCGGAGCAGGTCCCTCGGTCCCTGCCGGCACCCCGGCCGCCTGCTGGCTCTGGGAGAAGCCCACAGGGACTGTGGCTCCTGTGCAGGGTGCGGTCTCCTCCCCGGCCTGGTAGGCAGGGACCTCGTCCATCTTCCTATTCCTGTATCGCTAGCTAGCGCCTCTGGCCCATAGCAAGTGCTTGGTGACCACGGACTGAGTCAGTGAATGACCTCGTGGAATTGCCACGATGACCCGAAGTCTGATTATTAGGCCCACTTTATAAATGAGAAAACCGAGGCTCAGAGAGGTCAAGAAGCCAGGTTCAGGCCAGATAGCCTGAACGTCCTGGAGCCAAGACTCGAAGGTGGTCTGACATACATCCACGCTCGTAGCGGGGACTGGGCATCCCTCTGGCCCTCTGCCTTCCGCGGCAGGCACAGAGCACTAGTCCCATTCCGAATGGGCCTGAGCAAGTGCCACTTTTATGCCATTTCTCAGTTTTTGTTTTAATAAACTTTAAGTTTTGAGTAATTTTAGATTTATGGGAGAGTTGGAAAGACACAGGCTGCCCTCAGTAAACATCTCCCCACTTAACATCTTATCTAACCACAGGACATTGGCTAAAAGTATAAATTAGTATTATTGCCTATTAACTAGACAATAGACTTCCTGTGGGTTTCACAGTTTTCCCACTAATGTCCCCCCCCTTTCCCCTAGGATGTCGGTATGCTTTGGATTTAGAGGGTTGCCCCAAAGTCTTGTGTGCTCTGAGGTGGGGCTTTTGGAAGGTGACTGGACACAGGGTGCTGTACTCATCGGGATCCATCGATGAGTTCATGGCTAAACATGCTGTCAGGGTGGGCAGCCTGGCTGGAGGAGGTGGGTCACCGGGGTGTGGCCTGGAAGGATGGATCTCCCCGCTCAGCTCCCCCCTTATCTCTGCTTCCCGGCTGCCATGGGGTAGGTAAGGAGCTTTCTTCCACCCACACCTTTTGGCCATGATGTTTCTGCCTTGGAGCCAGCCGGCCATGGACTGAATCCCCTGAACCATGAGCCAAATTAAACCTCTCCTTCTTTGAGTTGTGGGTGTTGGATGTTGTGTTCCAGCAATGGGAAAGTGACTCAAACAGATGGGATACGGCATTTAACAAAAAACACACAGAGGAGGGGAAGAAAGCATAAGAAGGGGCCAAAGAGGAAGCAGACACCAGGCAGGTGGAGTGAGAAGCTGAGACCAGCACAAGGGCTGCTGGAGCCCATTTTCCTAGGCAACTCACCGGACCAGTCATCTTGCAGGTGGCGTGCTCGTGACACCCCCCGTTGAGGCCATCCGTGCAGGGGTCTATTTCCACACAGCTGTGGCCATCTCCCTGGTAACCCTTTGGGCAGCTGCAAGAGACCTTGGTGTCCTCCTGGGAGCACTTGGCCACCTGTGCACAGCCCCCGTTGTTCTGTTTGCAGAAATTCACAGCTGCAAGAAGGAGTGAGAGGGCTCCATGAGCCATCGTCTGTGTTTCAGGGGCTTCACCTTGGGGGGTGGTCGGCCGCCCCTGCCCCAGTGCGCTGGGGGTAAATGGGCTTACGATGCAGGGCTGTGCCTTTGCTCCCATCCCCTGGGGTCTCTGTGTGAGGCTCTGCAACACTAGTGACCTCCGATACCCTCACAGATCACCTCTGTCCACCTCTGTCCACTCTGTCACCTACTTCTCGGCTCCCTTGGGTAGCAGTGCTCAGACTGAGCGTGGGTTTATCATGTGTGCCTGTGTGCAGAGTTAGTGCAATTTGGGACACCTTGTGAGCCCGAGCTTGTGAACCCTGTTCTGCAGATGACCGAACTGAGGCTCAGGGAGCTTCACGGACCTGACAACCGCTGGACCATGGCAGGGCTGGGATGCTAACTCAGGCTAATGTGGCCTTGCTGTGTTGGGTTGGCTCCTGGGGACTTGCTTTTCACACTCTCCCAGATTTCAGCCTCTGAATATACTAGCTCTGGCCTCAGTGGCAGGTGGAAAGTGAGTTCTTCTGCCTGACCTCTGCAGAGTTGTGGCAGCCACTTGAGGGCAGAGCTCCTACCACTTAGGGCTGGAGGGGAGAGAGAGAGAGAGTCTGGTTTGTGCCACTGTCAAGAGCTGACCCTTTCTGTGCCTGGTAGCAGGGTACAAACGGCAAGGGTGGCAAAATCTAGTGTTTGTAAAGAGATTTTGTGTCTCCAGGGGAGTGCTTCGTGGAAAACCTCAGGAAGTGCATCTGCCTGGGGTGGCTAGCATTTTTGTCCTTTTCTATAGTAAATGGGCTTTTGGGTGGGCCTCTCTTGGAGGTTACCCAGCAAGATAACCTTTTCCCGGCTCCTTTGCAGCTAGGTGTGGTTGCAGGTTGGGTGCCAGCCGTGGGGTGGAGCAGACCGGATGGTAGCAACCTGTAGGTTGTGCTTCAAAAGGGGCGGGGGTTCTCCTTCTCTTCTCTTTCCCCCATCCTGCTGCCTGCATAGTATTCATGGTGGTGGCCGTCTTGAGCCATTCAAATTACAGTGGTGGAGCAAAAAGAGAGAAAGGATGGAGACCCCAAAATGCTTTTCGGGGTGAAACTTTGCTCCAGCCCTGAAGGCCCCCACCCGAGCCGTTATAAATAAACTTGTTTATGCACTGTTCAGTTGGGGCTCTAAATGGTCAAGCCTACACCCTAACCACAAGGGATGGACACGGCCGCGGGCACAGGGGCTCTCACTGTGAGTCAGAGTATGTGTAGGCTTCACTTTTTAACAAATTCAATGCATTTTCTGAAGGTTGTATTACTTTCAGAGTTAGGAAAAGTACTCTAAAATATAAAATACATCCTGCCTCGCAAAGCAATTGTAAAACCATGGCGTGTGAGGTGGGCGGGCCAGCAGTGGGTGTACCTGTGAGGTTTCTTGGTGCACTGGAGAAAGAGAGAGAGAGAGACAGAGAGAGACAGAGAGAGAGAGATAAAGAAGCCTTTATTGCGGGCACGGAGGGCTGCAGAAGAGTGCAAGTTTCCTCCGACCAGAACAAAGGCGTGCTTGGATTGTATTAGGCCTGGCCAGCAGTGGAGTTTGGGAGTCAGGCAAGGTGATGCATTCATAGCTGATGTGGAGGAACCTTGGCGCATATGAAAGAAGAGACAGGAAGTTTATTTTGGGCTGAGGGGAGGAGAAAGAGGAGGTTGATATGCTGTTGATTTTGGCTCCTTCACCATGTTGGCCCCTCGCCATGATGACTCTGTGAATTGCATACGGGCAGAAACCTATCAGTACCCACTAAGGAAACTGAGTCACAGAGAGAGTGAACATTGTGTGAGAGTTGCAGGCAGGGAGCTGTAGAGCCAGGAGGGAGCCCCGAGGTGGCCGTGACCGGGGCCGGGCCTCCCCTAGACGACACTGCCCTTCCCCAGGGTGCAGAGGGACTCACCCGTGCACGTGATCCCGTCACCTTCGTAGTTCAGGTCACACTCGCACGTGTTGTTCTCCATGCAAGTGGCGTGAGCAGAACAGGGAGGCGCACACACGGGGGGCGCAGCTGCAACGAGAAAGGCCAGCCCTCGCCCCACGCCCGGTGAGGAGATAGGGTCCCCCGGAAGTCTTCCTAAGACTCTGCTGCCCGGGTGTCACAAATCCTCTGGGAGGTGGGCAGCGATCGGCTAAGGTCCCTCCCGGCCAGAGTCTGAGATTCTAGAGTGACTGCTTGACCTCAGACAGCTCTGCAGAGCTACCTGGATCCTAAAGCAGAAGATGTGTCACCTGAGGAGCAGCCAGGAAAACTTGCCAGCTGACACCAACTGTTAACAGGGGTGAACCTGAGGGAGGAACTGACCCCCAGGGCGTGGGTGGGGGGCATGGGTAAGTGCCGGAGAAAAACTGCCGTCCCCCAGGCGGCCTCCCCTTCCCCTACCCTCCCAGCCTGGGACGAGCAGGCGCTATGGGAAGAGCAGGGCTGCCGTGTGGACACGCAGGGTAAGGCCGGGAGCGTCTGTGGAGGGGGCGGGGCAGCTGAAGTCAGCCGTACTGCTGGACTCCCGGAACTCCAGGCCGCCAGACCCCCCAGGAAGAGACTGGGCAGGGCTCCCCCCACCCTTAGCGCTGGAGATTAAACCCAGGGTCTTTGCATTTATCTACATCCCCATCTTTTTTTTCTTCTTTTAAAAACTCTTTTTGAAATTTTGAGCCAGGGTCTTGCTAGGTGGTCCAGGATGGGCTTGAACTTGCGATCCTCCTGCCTCAGCCTCCCACTACGTCTGACTCCTAGAGATGTCCTTCTGACGGCAGGGGCAGTGAACTATCATTAAGGTACAGCAGGTCATGTCACAGCTCAGACTTCCGGAACGGAGGGATCTGAGTTTGGGGGAGCCCTAAGAAGACTGACTGCTCGGTCATGATGGTGACCATTCTGTGAACCCGTGTGACCCCTGGGCCACCATAGCGAGGCACCAGCCTGTGCAGGAAGAGGAGCTGGTTCCAGTTCAGCCTCCCCAGGCCCAAGGCCACAACCCAGACACCTTTCCCACAGGGCCACAGGGCCACCGGCTTTCTCATCTATTTTCGGGTGTCGCTCGGTTTCCAGCCTCACTGGAACCCGGGGGGAGGGGGGCGTCCATGGTCGCTGCCCACACAGACCTGCGCGTGTGTCGCAGAAGCGGCCAGTCCACCCGCTGTCGCAGAGACACTGCCCGGAGCCCGAGATCCCTTCGTCGCACTGTCCGTGGTCGGAGCAGCTGCAGGCTGGAGGGCAGACTCGGTGTCAGTGACCGCGACCCGGGCTGAGACCTGGGCGCTGAGCTGCTCATTCTTGTTTGGTTTTGTTTTGAGACAGGGTCTTGGTGTGGAGCTCAGGCTGGACTCATGGGCGATCCTCCTGTCTCAGCCTCCCGAGGGCTGGGATGACAGGCGTCTGCCACCACGCCCAGCTCTCTCATGCTTTCATCGGGAAGCCCCCATCATCACTCACACTAGCAGGTGACGAGGACAAGGGCCCTGACTGTACGCCAGGGCTCACAGCGGGTGGACGGGAGATGATAAAGGTGTGGGGAAGGGGGCACTGGAGGTAGGAAAAAGACAAGATGAAGGCCGCTGTGAGCTTCATGAAACATGAATGAGGCAGTTTTGACCTCTGCAGCCAGACTCAGAAATCACAAGGTCAAAGGCAGCAGGCGGCTGAGGAATCAGAAAGACAAGGGCGGCCACGCTCGAGCAGTTAGGAGGAGAGGACCTCGGGGCTGGGCGGCTCCCAGGCGATGAACGTCAGAGTGGAAAACCTTCCCAGCCACTTCATCCTGGACCCTAAGCTACTTGTCCTTAGGCCCCGCCTGTCACCTTAACCTGCACCTAGGACAGGGAAAGGTCGCCTGGAAGACAACCAAAGTCAGGATGAAAGACAAACCAGGGTGCCAATCAGATGCCATAGAAGGAGGACAGGAGTCCCTACCCGCCCAGTGTGGCTGGCTGTCGTCTGGCTCTTCCAATAGACAGTTTCCTCTTATTTTAAACCATTTCCTTAGGCTGAGTCGGGAGGATTGCGGTGAGTTCAAAGCCAGCCTGGGCTACATAGTGAGTTCAAGGCCAGCCTGAACTGCAGAGAGAGAACTTGTCTCAAAAACAAAAACAAAACAAAACAAAAAACAACAACAAAACAAAACAAAACAAAAAAACCCCCCAAAATACCAAAACCCCCCCCAAAACAAACAAAAACCCAAAAAAGGGGATTCACAGCAGTCTGTCTTACGTGTCTTTTACTGTAATAAATCTGTTATTTAAACATTCCCCATATCTGTTGATCACTCTCATTGATCAGCTGTTTACAGCAATTTCCGTCACATAAAAATATGACGCGATGTCCTCATCCACCTCGTTTACCCAATCTGGCACTGTACGACTTGCAGTTTTTCCCCAAAGTGAAAATGACCATGAAAGGGAAACGTTTTGGACGGACGCGGCCATCGAGGCAGCCACACGGTGCGACGCAGGACACTCAGGGAAGAGGACGGCGGAGCGGCCGCAGGAAGCGGCGAGGGGCAGGACTGGGAGAGGGCTGCACCGAGAGGTGTCTGACGGCGACGCCTCTCTAAGCTTTGGTCTTCCCCGCGTTTCCTGATGGCGCCGTGAGTGCGGAGGGGCTCCCTGGGCTGAGTTTCATCCCGGAGGCGAGGCCAGGACAAACCCAGCGGGGAGGAAAGCAGAAGCGGGGACGCGGAGAAGGCACAAAGCGGAAGCCACAGGAAGAGGCTGGAGGCGGAGCGGGGTGCAGAGGGGCGGGGAGGCAGGGCCGTCCACCTACGCTGACAGTCCGGCCCGAATCGCCCCGGCTGGCACAGCTCGCACGCCGTCCCGCCGAAGCCGGGGTCGCAGCGGCACTGTCCCTCGGCCGAGTACACCTCCAGGCAGACGCCCCGGTGGTTGCACGGGGTGTCGGCTCCTCCGGGGCAGGCTGCAAGGGACGGGGCAGCGGTGACTCGGGGGCCCCGGGGCAGCCTTTGGGGCTGCGCTGCGGGGGACCGGGGTGGACGCGGGTTCCCTGCGGGGCCCTGAGCCGGCCTCGGGGCCGTGTTCGTGGCCAGGCCTCGCGCTGTCCTTCAGCTTTCTTAGCTCTGGGCGGTGGTGGCGGCCGCGGGAGTGGACAGCACCTGCCCGGCTACCCCATCCCATCCCCGCGCCCCACGCCGCTGCCGTGCAGAGCTGTGGAGGAGCACGCGTCAGCCCGGCAAAAGGATGACACCAGATCTGTGCGCTTCGGCCGCCGAGGTGGGCGATGGTGGGACTCAGCCCAGCACCGCCCAACTGGGGAGCCGTGGGCCTCGGGCTCCTCCTCACCCGTCTCCTCCTCTGTTTTCACGTCAATGCACCGGGGCCACAGCGCAGCTCAGGGCCGCAGCCCCGGGAGCCCGTGCAGCCAGACCCCGGCCGCGGCCCTTCCCGCTGCGCCTGCCCTGCTGTGCTGCGCGGTGGCCGCAATCGCTCGCAGCTGCACGCAGGTGTCGGGGTGGAAGGAGCCCGGCAGGGGCCCGGGCCGCAGGGGACGCTGCCCACGCGGGTCACCACGCCGCTACCTGGCGAAGGCGGCCCACCCACTCGGGCCCGGGGTGCTGGCGAAGCGCGGCGAGGCGCAGGGGAGCCCTCACCCTGACAGTCCGGCAGGAAGTAGCCCTTGCAGCACCTGGGCAGGTGGATCACCAGGCTGCACTCCTCCTTGCAGCCTTCCAGGGATCGCCAGTAGGGCGCCCGATTGTAGGAGCACTTCTGCGTCACACCCTGCGGGCAGAGAGGGGAGGGGCGCGCGCTGGCTCGCCGCCTAGTGGAGCACCTCGGTACTGTCCCGGTTGAAAACCGAATTTCAATGCAATAGGGCAGGTGGTGGGGTCGGGTGGCCGGCGGGGCAGGGCTAGAGCCCAGCGCGAAACTTCTCCCTGGTCCCAAAGAGAAGGACCCTGTGACCCTTGGAGCTGTGTGTGAACCGCCTGCTTGCCATTCCTAGCACGGGAGAGAGTGGCTATGCCCAAAATCCTCAGCAAGGAGGATGTGAGCTACGTTTGGTTTTGCGGAAGGTGCTTTTGTTAGAGGTTTTACCAGGAGGGCAGAAAGAACTTGACTGTAGAATAAGTAATAAAAAATTTTTAACCGGGCGCGGTAGCACACGCCTGTAATCCCAGCACTTGGGAGGCTGAGGCAGGAGGATTGTTGTGAGCTTGAGACCAGCCTGGGCTACAAAGTGAGCTCAAGGCCAGCCTGAACTGCACAGTGAGATCCTGTCTCGAAAAGACAGAGGAAAAAAAAAAAAGTTACTAAGGAAGCCAAATGGATAGATCACGGAACTTGCCCACGATGACTAGAATTTGACCCCACACCTGCGGACTCCAGGGTGCACTGGCTTTGCTGTTAGTTTACGTGGCTTTCCAGGGTTTAATCCGAGACTTTCTCCCTGAAAACTGGGCAACCAGGCACTGACTGCTCGGTCTCTCTGGGACACACACTCTCACGAGTCCAGGGAGGAAAACACAGTATCCTCCAGCGGGGACACAGGCAGGGGTAGGGAGAACCCACACAGGAAGGGCCAGGCCAGAGCCTGAAAAGTGCCCAGCAGTCAACACTGTGTGGCCGTTACTTTCACAGTCATGCACGTCTCTGGAGTCTCAGTTGGATCTACATTTCCGTGACTGTCCCAGAGAGTTCCTGGAGGACGGGCAGTAAGCTGGCGAGGTCACCGGAGCTGAGAACACTCACCTCGCCGTCATCGACGTGGTTGTTGAAAGAGTCACAGAAATCACATTTGTACAACACACCCACGGACCCCGCCACACGCACCCACCCCGGAACACCCTCCAGCGCTCTGAACGCTCCCGCCGCCTTCGGAGTTACCTTGGGCTTGGCCCACCTTGGGCACGCGGGGGTATTGAAGCAGCTCCCGCAGGTCCCCTGGTGTGCAGAGAGGGAGACTTTAGGATCAAGAGTGTTGGATAACACGGGGAACTGTCCCAGGGTCATACTTGGACGAGTTCTTGGGAATTTAATTAATCTTGATTAAGATTCCGACTGCGATCAAGACTATAAACAGACGCGCACTGCGACTTTGCCACGGGGCACTCTACAGGTTGTCTGGGCCCTGAACGTTTGGCTTAGTTCTTCAAAAGGAAGAGCCCCCGGGCCTAGGCATCGCAGGACCAGGGCGGAGGAAAGGGAGGGCGCAAGGACGGTTCTGCTCACGCTACCCGAGAGACTTCAGGCCAGCCGCGTCTGCACTTTGACCTTCATTTTATGATGTATAAAGTAGGGATAATAATTCTTTTTTTCTTTTTTTTTGAGACCCTGTCTCAAAAATGCAGTATAGACTGGCCTTGAACTCACTATGCCACCCAGGTGCCCTCCAACTCATGGAGAGCTTCCTGCCTCAGCCTCCCAAGTACTGGGATTACATGTAGGCACCACTGTGCCCGGCATGAAATTGCCATTTTTATAGGCCCTAAAATGTAAAATATGGCAATTTTATATGACAATCTGGCAGAAGCTCAGAATGTGTGCTGAATGAATGAGGAGTGGGTGGGTGGCTCTGCCAGTGAATGGCCAGAAGAGCAGGCCCCTTCCTGGTCTTCAGGAGCTGTTTCCTTACTGAAGTGGGAGTGGATGGCGGAGTGGAAAAGTGGGTAGACAAGGACTTTCAAGGCCTGTGTAGGGCTAAGAAGAGGCTGGTTGGCTCTGAATTGGAAGAACTCCATTGTCTGCCTATAGGCCCCTTGGTCTCGCCGAAGACAAGCCTCAGTGGGTCCCCAGGGCTACCGGGGCTGCTCTTTGGTCCGAGGTTCCCTTACTGCAGTGGTGACCTCAGGACTCACCGAAACATCGAAAGTAGTAAAGGTGTCACAGCGGCCTCCCAGGGTGGGGTCCATCAGCAGACAGTCAATGCCGTAGGCCACGCCCAGGTCAAACAGGAGCTCCCGCTGCACCACCCTGCACGTTTGGCCGTTTAGGAAGAGCTGGCCCTGAGAGAGACAGACAGACACAGCAAGCCCGCTCATACTTCTTTTTAGGCCACAGGACACGTCCAACACCTCCAAGACTCAGAGAGGACTAGGAAAAAAGCGACCAGAACCTGCCGTCCACCAGGAAGGGGGCTGGACCACTTGCAACGGGGAGCTTGGGCGGAGACGGCTGCTGCCCCTGTGTCCCCACCCTCCTCGCCCCGGGGACCACACTCACGATGTCACTGCCAGCTCCGCACTTCACGCTCAGCTCTGAGCCCTGCAGGGTCTTCCAGGAAGCCGCTCTGGGGAGATCCACTGCTGACACCTGTGGGGGAGGGGCAGCTGTGGGATGCCCGGCATGCGGCCAATGAGGGCAGCAGCCTGACTCAGATGGACGCTTTTTTCTACGAGTTACAATCATTCCAGCTTTAAGATAACAATAAAAAGCAGACATCATAAAAAAAAAGAGAGAGAGAATACTCATCAACCTTCTAGGAGGTTGGGAACTCCTTTTGGAGGGAAACTCTCAGCAAGCTGGACTGGTTTTAATCCCTCTTCCAACCTGCTCTGTGGGTCAGGGTTCTTGGGAGTCAGTCTTGGTGTAGAAAGCCAGTGAAAGTTTGGGAAATGGCCTAAGGCACTGTTAGGGACCCTCAAAATTTTATGTGGATGTACGGATCCCCACCACTTCACAAGATGACCTTATTTGAAAGCAAGCTCGCTGCAAATATAATTCTGTAAAATGAGGTAATCCCAGAGCAGGGCAGGCTCTTAATCCAACATGACTGGGTCCTTAGAAGAGGAAAGAGGAAGGACTCCCATGCAAAGACACAGGGACACACAGGGAGAAGTCGCTGTGAAGATGGAGGCAGAGACTGGGAGGCACAGCTCCCAGCCGAGAAACGCCGAGCACTGCTGGAGGCCCTAGAAGCCGGGAGAGAACTTGGAGTAGATTCTGCTTCAGAGCCCTCAGAGGGAGCAAACCTGCAGGAACCATAATTTCAGACACGTGGCCTCTGGAAAGGCAAGGGGCTACTTGTTCCTGTTCAAGGCACCCAGTTGGTGGTACGGGAGCTCTAGGAAAGTAACCCAGATGCCATGAATGAATGGGGTGAGGGCATTTGGAGTTCTTGGAGGGGGTGGAGTCAGTCCTGGAGAGAACAGGGAGCCCTGGTTGAGGGCTCAGAGCAGCTGTGTGGGTGTTAAACTTTGCTGTGTCAACTTGATTGTCTTGGGAGCCACCATGGGATTGGTGGGACACACTCTGGAGGGAGTGTGAGTGGGTCAGGGAGGCGTGGCCTTGGGTACTCTATCTGGTCCCTTGCCTGTTTCTTTCCGGTGCTGTCCCCTGCTCTGCTTCCTGGCTGCCACAAACCAAGTAGTTTTGCTCCACTAGATTCTTCCACCGTGATGTTTCTCCCTTGGAGCCAGCTACCCATGGACTGACCCCCCTGAAACCACAAGCCAAATTAAAATTTCCTGCCTTCAGACTGTGGGTTTTGGGTGTTACGTCTCAGTGACAGGACACGTGACCTATACAGACTGCCACGTTGCTCCATGATCAGTTGTGTGTGTGTGTGTCAGTAATTAATTGCATCAAGATTAGTCAGTTGCTTGCCAGAAACTGAGAGAGAAAGAGTCCATCTGGAGATACTTGGGGGCTGCTGACAGCACCCGTTCTGCTGTGTTGAACAGGAAACAGGAAAGAATTCTCTGCAGTCCAAGAGAGGAAAGGTGGTCTGGGGTTTGGGGTATAATTTTAAAAACCCAAAAAACAAAAACAACAAAGTGAAAACAATAACGGTAAGTCTAAGAAATGGAACCAGGACGTAGTGTGCTATAGAGTGCAACTATGCATGGCCAATCAGAGGACGCCCCAGTGAGGCAGGGGCATTTGGAACCTGGACCTCACCCACAGTGTCTGGCACACAAAGCTTCAGTGTTGGGCTTTGTCACCCCCCAGATAGACCTGGGCTCACTTCTGCATTTTAACAAAATGCACCCACCCCCAACTGCAGGAATGTGTTCCAAGACCTCCAGTGGGTGCTGAAATCACTTTGTTTTAGCAGATAAATGTATACCTACCACAAAGTTTACTTTATAAATTAGCCATAGTAAGACATTAACAATTCTTCAAAAACTAGCAAGATTATAACAATGCCCTATAGTAAAACTCACAGCAGCCCCACACTTGGGCTTTGAAATGATGATTAGTAAAATAAGGATCCTTTGAACACAAGTTCTGCACTATTGTATGTCTCTCTGATGACTAAGACGGCTACTAGGTGACTGTCTTAGTTACTTTCTTCTCTCTGGGACAAAACACCCAACACCTGCAACCTAAAAGAGGAGACGGTTGTTTTGGTTCACATTTCAGTGCACAGTTGTCACAGCAGAAAAGAAAAGCTGCTCCTGTCACGCAGCCAGGAAGCAGTGAGAGAAGGGAGGAGCTGGGAGGGGAGAGACAGCCTTCCTGGTCTCAACCCCACCTCCTAGGGGCACAACCACAAACTCAGGCAAGGACGAGTGCACTAAAGGTACAGCGCCCCCATGATCCTATCACTTCCCAAGAGCCCCACCTCTGAACACACATGAGGCTCTTTGGGGACATTCTAGGTCTAAACCCTGATGGTGCCAGTGGGCAGGTAGCATATACACTGTGGAAACACTGGACCAAGGGATGATTCTCATCCCAGGCAGGGTGAAGCAGGATGTCCAGAAGTTTCATCATGTACCCAGGATGCTGTGCAATTTAAAGCTCAGGAATTGTTTTCTTCTGGACTTTCCCATTTCATCTTTTTAGACCATGGTTGATTTCGGGGTAACTGAAAACACCACTTATGGCGGGGGGTGGTCGGCTGCACCTTGGAGTCTCGGATCACGTGGAACTTCAGGTACCCCTTCAGCTTGTCTTGGTTGTCTGGGTTGAACAGGAAATCCCGTTGTTCCTGGGGGAGGGCTTGTAAGGCATGGTCCGTGGGCCAGAAGAGAGTGACGGGCGTGTGGATGGGGTCAGTGATGACACTCAGCAAGCCCAAGTCCTGAAACACAGGTGGCCAGCCCCTCCTGCCGTGAGCTCTCGGGACCCCCGCCCCACCTGTGGGGACTCCCGATGCCACTCCTAGGGTGACACAGCCGGAAACTCCAGGCCCCTCATGCTGCTACCATTGTGACCCACATTTCCTTAGAAAGCGAGTCACAAAGCTAAATTCTGAGTCTCCATAAACATAGGCTTTAGTGATTATCTTTTCTAATTCTGCTTTTGCCCTAATATTGGAATTTTACTACTTTGCATTTTTCTCATATTTTATTTTAAAAAAGTAAAACTTGTACCATATTGAAATGCTCTTTTCTAGATTATTTATACCAGAAAAAAAAAAAAAAAAGAAGAATTGTAGAATGAACAGGCAGGAACCTTTCTGAGAGCTTTCTACAACCAGGGTGCACCACAGATACTTTTTTCTTTTAATTTTTCCTATAGCCTTATGAAGCAGGCTCTAGGGTTCCCTTTACAAGCCTCAGTCGGGCCCACTGGCTTGCTCTAGAAGCCAGTGTTTAGCCAGGAACTGGTGCACAGGTGTGGGGTGACTAGGAGGTTTCAGGGGTCGGGTGTAAGTGGGCGGTTACTTGCCTGTGACACCCTTGGGGAGTCTTCGGCTTGGACATCTGAGATGGCCATCTCTGACACTCTCTACCGAGTCGGAGACCCGGGTCATCTGGGGAGCCACAGGACTAATGCTGTGACCTCTAGACTGTGCTGTAGGGGACACCAGGGTTCTTGGGGGGCCTTTGGGGCCTGCCCAGGCTGTGGGGGACAGGGAGGCTCCTCAGATGGTGTCCTCTATAACTGTCTGAACGAGCAGGACCCCTCAATTCGTGGGAACAGTCTCTGAGTCAGAAAGAAAAACTCCGACTTTGTCTGGGGTATAGACCCCTTACCTGCACCTCCGCTTCCCCGGGTCTACACGGGGTTGATTTCAGATGTGAAGCACCTTAGTCCAGGGCCGGAGACCCCCTCTGCCTTCCCCTCTCCCCAGCCACAAATCCGCCCAGCTCGGACCCGGCCACTGTCCCGTCTGTGTCTCCACACACCATGCAACACCCTGACCACAGAGCGGTGGGGGACTGACGACTTCTCCCTCTGGAAGATGAGGACTCTCCTCCCGCCCAGACCAGCGGGCCCGAGACCTAACCCAGCACAGCCGTCGCGCCCCTCAGCTGTTACCTGTAGCAATTTGCTAAATCGGCTGTAGCCGTGGTTCACTGCCACCGTCGTAAGGTTTTGCTGTAAAGACAAGAAGGATGATGAGCCAGGTGTGATGTCACACACCTGTAATCCCAGCACTGGGGAGGCTGAGGCAGGGGAATTGCCATGAGTTTGAGGCCAGCCAGGGCTTCATAAGCAAGTTCAAGGCCAGCCTGAACTGCGTAGTGAAACCCTGTCTCAAAAAAAAATAAAAGCAGGATGGAGGTGACAGTTGTCCTCACAAAGACTCCATGGGACACGGGGAAGGTGAAATAACACAGGGCCGGCGAGGCGCCCGTCAACCTCCTCGTGCTACTGTACTGAGGGGCCACGTGCCCTGTTTCTCCACGGTGCCAGACCCGGGGATGACAGCAGGTGGTGGCAGCTGTGGGTGGGGCACGGGACCTTCTGGGGCACAATGGTGGGCCTCTGTGGCCCAGTCCCGGTGCCCTGGCAGTGAGGCTGGCCATGGGGCATCGCGGTGCCACGGCCACGGCCCTGGGTGCAGTTAGGTGCCCTCCCTCGCGGGGGTCCCTGGGCTGCTCTGTTCCCTCCGGGTGGCACCTGAATTAGGCTCTGGCCCCCCAAGAGGTTGGGTGATGTACTTAATTCTTTAGAAACTCTGTTTTGTATCGGGGGTAGAGTGGAGTCTGCAGTTTGCACTGGAGGATGCCGACCAATACCAGTTAATGAAAATGAAGCTAAAATGGTCTTTGGTGCCCATTGAGAAGGAGTTCTACTCCAGGTTTAGTTGTAGTAATTTCCCTTCCCTTCCTCTCCCCACCCTCCCCTCTCCCTCTTTCTTTCTTCTTTTCCCATCTTGTAATTCCGTGCTCTTGTGGATACTAAACTTCCTAGTTAATCTTGAGTGTCAGCTTGATGGCTTCAGGGACGCCGGGGACATTAGCCGAGCACACTTCAGTGTGGGTGTGGGCAGGCCATGGGGCGCGACCTTGGGGACCGGTCTCTGACGGCTTCCTCTGGGTCCTCTCCTCCTGCTCCCTGCTTCCTGCCCCTGTGATGAGCAGCATCCCTCTGCCACAGCCTCCGCCATGATGATCCTGCCTCTCCTCACACCCACCCATGGAACCAGCCAGCCACGGACTGGAACCCCTGAAACCAGGAGCCAAGTAAACCACTCGCGCCTCTAAGCTGTCTGCGTCAGGCTTTCTGTCCCAGCGACGGCAAAGCTGACCAATACACAGAAGGAACACAAAATCCATTTTTAATTTTTTTTATGAGTCAAGGTCTCACTATGTTACCCAGGCTGGTCTTGAACTTCTGGACGTATGGGATCCTCCTACCTCAGCCCCCCAGATAGCTAGACTATAGATGCTGGGTGCATCACTGCACCCAGAAAAAATACATCTATCAATTTCAAATAGACTGTTCCATTTTTACTTCTTCCCAATAATGTTTACTAGGCTTTTAAGGATAATTTGAGACTCAGGCAGCAATGCCTCAGCTCACAGCTGAGATGGGCATATTCTGAGCCATCCTCACTGGGCGGGCACACGCATTTACCTACCAGAATTCTTCCCGAGGCGTCTCGGGGGGTGACGAGCAAGTTCCGAGGAGACAGCAATTTGTCTATGACGTGGATGACTCCGTTAGTACTGAAGATATTACTGGATATGACTTTAGCCTTACTGTTGATATACACTGTATCCTGAAAGCAAGCAAAGTGGAAATGAACACCGAGAGAAGGAACTGACACAAAAATCGCTTCTCACCAAGCGCTTCTCTAGCATGCTAAGGGCCCAAACGGGAAGATTGGAGGCACTTGAATACTTTTAAGAAAGTTATGATTATAAAAAGAAAACAGCCAGAATTGTGATTTTTACCTGGAGAAGTTATAGCAAATAACATAGAATCAGCTAATACAGTCATTTCAGCATGATTGTGGAATATGAATCACCTTCTTAAAAAGTTAAAAATTATAGTCATGAACACATACTAAGTGTGTTCATGGCATTAGCTGTGACATTATTCCATAGTGTTGATCATGCCCGTTTACCCTTCTAACCCCTCCTACTCTTGGCTTCCATTAATTAATTAATTAATTAATTGTGGCTTTTTATTTTTGAAACAGGGTGTCACTATGTAGCCCAGGCTGGCCTTGAACTCACAGCGATCCTCCTGCCTCAGCCTCCTCAGTGCTGGGATTACAGGCATGTGCCATCACAACTCTCTTCTTGGTTTCCTTTTAATGTGTGCCCTACAGCACCCCCTCTGTTTTCCCCCTTTGCCTACCTCTGAGTTCAAATTCCAGCCCAACTGTTTTCTTGATGTGCTACTCTGGACAGATTTTGTGGGAATTAGCAATAACCGGTGTCCCTGTATCATGCGGCTCTTTTGAGGAGCAAACGAGTCACTCGAGATGGAATGTGGAAATCTCTCCCCTAGGTCACTGCTGTCATTCTCGGGGTGCTGCCCGAGGGAGGACAGTGTGGGCCCCTCCCTGAGGTGGCCGCTCTCACCTGAGACACTGAGATGACGATCGGCTCTCCCTGCAGGGAAGTGACGTTTGGGGTCAGTTTCAGGTTTTCCAGAAGCAGCTGGTGGCAGGCGACCACGTGGTACCGGAGAACCTGGGGCATGAGGCCCTGTGTGTGCCAGTCTTTAATCTGCAAGGGAGACAGAGGCAGGAGGCCCTCACCCCAGGCTTCTCTCCGGTCCTCTCTGCTGCCCCCACCCACCCCTGGGAGGGGCTGTCGGGCCTGATGCGTGTTGGGGGCACAGGGAGAGAATCTCAGTGAGGCAGGGCCTTGGGCATGGCAGCCCTGTGTGCAAGGACTCCGCTCTCTCGGGCTCTCGGGCTCGCTGCTTGGGAAATGAGATTCCCGCCGGGTGTGGTGGTGTGGCGCTGTCATCCCAGCACTCTGGGAAGCTGAGGCAGGAAGATTGCAAGTTTGAGCGCAGCCTGGGCAACTTAGCGAGACTATGTCTCAAAATGAAAATTAGAAAAGAGGGCTGGGGATGTAGTTCAGTGGGAAGGCTCTGAGTTCAATCCCTAATACAGGAAAAAAAAAAACCAGAAAAGAAAAGAAAAAGAAAAAGGAAAGAAAAACAAAAAGAAAGAAAAGAAAAGAAAAAGAAAAAAAAGAAAGGAAAGGGAGAGAAAGGAAACACTTCTCCTGGTGCGGCGCGGGGCTGCACTGAGCCCGCCAGCACTGGGGGTGGTCAGGCCGTGTCTCGGCGGGAGTGAGAAGTACAGCGATACTAATCCTAAAGTTGGCGTAACAGAAGCCCATACAGTTCTCACAGCCTCATAATTCCTTGGATGCTTTAAAAAATCAACGCAGGTCACTGTTTTTAAAGTTGTTTTTGTGCCCTGCTTTACGCACAGACAGGCAGGGTCTTTCAGGGGAAGGCTAATTTGAGATTGGTTTTAAGGCTAATTTGAGATTGATTTTAAGGCTAATTTGAGATTGGTTTTAAGGCTAATTTGAGATTGGTTTTAAGGCTAATTTGAGTCCTGGCTGGGGCCGGGGTGGAGTTCAGGGGCGGAGCCCTTGCTGAGCTGTGCCAGGCCCTGGGTTCGTCCCAGTACCAGGAAAAAGAAAATGCTTGCTGGTGGCCCGTTGTTTCAGGGGTCGGTGTGAAGAGCAGCTAGGTTAATGCAGGCAGGTCCTCAGAGCCGGGCCTGGTGGGCTCAGTGAGCAGTAGCTGACCCTACTCCCTGAGGGGGACCCGGGAGGAGGGGCCCCCCCAACACTGGAACAGTGAAGGCTCTGATGAATTCCACATGATGAGAAATTCTTTAAATCCCTTTAGTTCAGCATTTCTACCCCCAAATCCACCTGGGCGTCCCCCAACAGCGGTCCTCATGCTGAGAGACACCGCATCTACTGCAAACTCCTGTCCGCAAATGTCACCACTGTTGGCTGGAATGTGAGGTCCCCAAGCTATGTCCTGGTCCCCAGCCCAGAGCTCACCAGGGGCTCCTTATAGAAGGCTGCAGACGAAGGCACGAACACCGTGAAGGGCCCCCCGCCGGCCAGCTCTCGGACCCTATGCTCCTGTGGAAGGGAGGAAGAGAGGAGGGCACACAGTCACTCAACCAGCAGAGGGGCTGAGCAAGTCCCCGGGATGGCTGGTGGGGGCCCAGGAGAGAAAACTGCGTGGGGAGACCTGTGTTTCAGCCTCAGATTCCAATTAAATCCAGGTTCTTTGCCATCAACTTCATGCTTTTTTTTTTTTCCCTAATTATAAAACCAATACTGAGCTGAGCGTGGCGGCATATGTCTGTGATCCCACCACTTAAAAGGCTGAGGCAGGAGGATTGCCACGGGTTTGTGGTCAGCTGGGGCAACATAGTAAAATCCTCAACATTCCCTCCCCACAAAATTAGCACATGCTGCTTGTGTTAACAGATTGTGAAAATACATCACAGGGAAGAAAATAACAACTACCACTATCACTTCAGCAGCTAGGAGCAACTCCTATCACTTTCAGGGTTTCATTTCTAGTGTCTCTTCTCTATGTCAATACTTTATATAATTGGGAGAATTATGCATATATATATCTATATAAACACGTATATATGATAGATATGTATCGTAAATATGATTTGCTTTCCTGATGACTGTCTTCTTGCAGCTCTAAGATCACATGGTTACTATGGCTATATTTTCTTCTAGTGTTTCAGTGGTTTTATTCTTGTGGGTTGTGTATTTTGTTCTTCAGCACATCTGGAATCGATTCGGATGTATGATGTGCGGAAAGATCAGAAGTGCTGTTTTCACCGGAAGTGATAACTGCTCGTCCTGGGCACATTTCTTTCCTCTCCTGATTAGATGGGAGTCTTTTCACCTGCAATCAGGAGCTCCTTGACCAGGGACGCATGCTGAGCAGTTTGATTCTGGGTGATTTGGACCCTGTGGGGGCCCAGACACCCACTCGCTGCATGGCACATAGCTGTGGCCACGCTGGCCGCCATGGGCCATGTGGCACAAGGCCGAGTGGACGCGAGCCTCAGGTCTAAACAGGAGAGGGCAGGGCAGCTGTGCTGCGAGGACGGAGAGGCAGTGGCCCTCTGGACGGTGCCAGCCAGGGAGGAGCTCGCGGGACAGGGCGCTGTGCGGGTGACTTGTGAGGGGGTGGGAGGCCTGGGCTGTCACCGTCCACTGTGCTGTCCACGTGGGCAACGCTCAGTTTACTAAGTGTCTCTTCTTCCTTCCATCATAAACTCACCCTCTGTGGCTTTTTTACTTTATACATTTTTTTTAGCTTTTTGATTCTTCTATAATGACAGCCTAAAATACGAATGCACTATACAGTTGTATAAATATTTTTATCTTATGTTGTTATTCCATAAAGTTTTTTTCTACTTTTTAAATTCTTAAAACATTTTTGTTAGCAGTGAAGACAGGAAGACAGGCAGTAGCCTGGGTTGGTTGACACCGGCGCTGCAATTTGCCAAGGTGAATAATGCACTGTGCCCTGAGGTCACCGAGGCGTGGCGAGACGTCACCACATAGGACATCACCACTGCATGAGAAGGCACTGCCACAACACACCATGATGTCATCACAGCATGATATGACGTCATCACAACATGCCACCACTATACAGCAGGTCGCCACAGGGACACAGGATGATGTCACCATGATTATGACATCATCACGATCATGATATCACAATGATTACGATGTTGCCACGGAGTGCCATCATCATGGTGATGATGTCACTGGGTGATGGAAAACTGCTCCATAATTGTCACGTGGGGCCATCGCCGTTCATGTGGTACGATGTTGGCAGAAACTGGTTTGTGGCCCTGGCCGCACTGTGTTCTTTTGTGTAGACAGGGCCAGCGCTGCCCACCTGAGGGCTGAGACACGTGACTCACAAACCACCTGGCTTATCCCAGAAGTCCAGGGTCCCAGACTCTTCCCCCTCCTGCACCAACTCTGGGTGCTCAGCCATACCCGTCTGAGGCCTGACTTTTGTAAGTTTTTCTTTGCTAACCCGGGCCTGGTGCACACGAGGCAAGCGCCCTGTCACGGAGCTGCCCTGCCAGCTGAGCCCACGCTCCCAGCGGACGGACACACGGCTCTTACCTGCAGCTGGAAGAAATACTGGGACGTTTGCGGGTCTTTGGGGAGCTCCTGCGAACAAAGACAGGGGAGTTTTGCTTAAGGCCTGTGGACTGCGAGCACACCTAAGGACAGCACTGCTGCGCAGGGGGAGCTTTCTAAGGCTGTGGGGTTGGCCACCCCCAGCTAGGAGTCCGCAAGGTCTGCTCTTTTTTTTTTTTTTTTTTGCAGCACCAGGGCTTGAACTCATAACCTTGCGCCTGCCAGACAGGAACTTAAGTCACTGAGCCAAACTCTTGGCCCTGGTTTTTTGAGGCAGGGTCGCACTATGTAGCTCAGACCAGTCTTGCGCTTGCATTGTAGCCCAAGCCAGCCTTGAACTCACAACGCTCGTCCTACCTCAGCCTCCCGAGTGCTGGGATTAAAGGCGTGCACCACCATGCTTGGCTAAGGTCCGCTCTTTTTGGAGCCCCTGCTACAGCCTTGCAGTTGAGCTCTGAGGACAGTGTGGACATACTTGGATTCATTTAAGAGAGCCAGCTACTTCCAAAGGCCTCTGAGCTCTAGGAGTGTTTTAATACTGTGCTCAGATATTTTAAAAATATTTCAAATATAGCCGACATACTTTAAGGAATTGGTGATAGGCTAATGGCAACTTGGCTTCTCCATCAGCAAGAAGATTCAATCAACTAAAATGCCCCTCTCATTTTCTATGCCCTAACAGGTGTGCATGGCTGGGCACACACACACACACATACACACACGCTTACACTTGGGTGGTGTGCTCTGCGTCCTTTACACACATCCCATTTAATCCCTTTAACTACCTGATACGGTTGGCACTGTTATTTTCTTTCATAGATTGAAACGCCTAGAGAGGCACTCGGAGTCACAATGGTACCACCTGGCGGAACTGAATTAAACTCAGATGTTCCTGACTCCAGAACTATTGGTTGAGTCTTTTTTTCTTTTTGAGACCGTGAACTCACAGCAATCTGCCTGCCTCAGTCTCCCGAGAGCTGGGATTACAGGGATGTGCCACAGTGCCTAGCTGATGGCCGATCTTAATCATCACCCTGCACTGTTCCCCAGGTCCAGTGAATTCTCTCGGGCAGATGACATCTCCTTTCACTGTCACCTTTACAAACACAGCCCCCCCCATTTCTGTGCAGCTCCGTATCTCATGCAGCCCTGGCGTGGCCCTCAGAGTCCCTGCACGAAGACGTTCTCATGTTACCTCATAGATGGAGCCCCGGCAGGTGACTCCGTCCCCAGTGTAGTTCTGCTTACAGGTACAAGTCCTCTCGCCCGTCCCCGTGTGATTGCAGATGGCGTTCGGGCTGCAGCCGCCGTTTTTCTGGTAAAATGGCAAAGGGTTGGGGCGTGGGGTCAGACGGTCTAGCAGCTCTGCTGATATCTGTCACGCAATTCTCTTTTGAAGTTCATGTTTTGAGGGCTGGGGTGTAGCTCAGTGGTAGAGTGAGCACTTGCTTTGCACGTGGGAGGCCCTGGGCTCAATCCCCAGTTCCATCAAAAACAAAAGCAAAAACAAAACACCCCCAAGCAACAAAAATAAATGACTTTCCCCTAAGTATAACAGTTGGCATTATTTGCTCTTTTCTCGAAGTTGACGTTTAATTCCTTGCAGTTGTCAGGACTACATTATACCCCAAGACCGACCCCAGCAGATCCCTGGACCTCTCTAGAAAACCTGAATTAGAAATCTCCAAATCGAATTTCTCAGTGCCTGGGGGTTAACTGGAAAGGCACCAGTCTTGTTTGACAATTCCCATCTTTAGGCTGAATCCTGATTTTTTTTTGTGGCTAGAGTATTTTATCAAATTATGTACATAATTTGCAAATGGTTCAGTAAATTTTGAAAGCAAAATTATAAACATTTGCAGGAAAAAAGTACCTCTAATGACATTTTCTCTCTAAGGACAGCAAAATGACATTTTCTCTACAGTACAAATAGAGACATTTTTGTTTCTCATGTATGGTCTGAAAACGATAATCCAAGTCTTCGACTGATAGCTGCAATGTTGTGTTTTAAGAAGTCTCAAGGTTAACTGAGTTATTTATTAAAATCAGTTCATCGTTTGGACCACCAGCAGCTCAACCAGCGTCTGCGCTTTTCCGGTAATGTTACCGTCCCTCCCCCTGGAGACGACGTTTCCTATCTCAGTCCCCCCTCATTCTGTCACGGCCCCTCGCTCGGTGTGGGCTGGGCTCCCGGCTCCTGGACGCCACAGACACAGAGAGACAAAAGCCCTTCCCTCGTCTGCCCATCCTCGGGTCACCTGGGCACCTGGTCACCCCAGCTGAGAGCGCCCGGCCTCTCCCACGCATGGTGTCTACTGGGGTCCCAGTGCCTGCATCTCGCAGCCCCCTAGTTCCTGCGTTGAAATCCCAAGGGTGACAGTGGAAGGAAGGAGCAGGGCCTTGGGAGGTCATGAGGTCCCCTCATGCTGGGTCAGTGTCCTTGTAAAAGAACGTGTAGGAAGCTCAGCCATCTCGTCTCCCAAGTGAGGACACACACGTACACACACACATGTGCACACACACACACACGGTCAGCCACGGTCATGGCCAAGTTCATTGGTGTTGATGGGCCTCGGGCAGCGCATGGCCGTGGTCCCGCCAGCGTGAGAGCCGGGGTGACCCAGAGCCTGTGAAGCCTCTGTGTGCGCGGGGGTTCAGGGAGTTCCCAGAGCAGGAGGCGGCGTTAACTCTGTCTGAACCACGGCACGGACCCGGGCCCGGGCGAGGGCAGGCGGGAAGGCATGGGGCGCTATGATCCTATTTATAATAACAAAACCCAGTATTTCCCAAAGACCAGAAAACGGTACCCTGTGAACATCAGCTCAGTGAGTCCCCAGAACAATTGTTTGAGTGAAGCATTAGCTTGGTTTACAGAAGAGGAAACCGAGGCATGGGGAGATCAAGATGTCGAACAAAGTCTCACAGAGTCAGCAGAGTCAGGATTCCAACCCAGGCCCAGCGCTCAGCCTCGGTGAGGCCCTTGGGGACCCAGCAAGGGGGAGGGGAGGCTGTGGTCACATCCGGTGCTGCCTCTTCCAGCCGGCTAAGGGACCGAACGTCCAGGGCGAGTGCGGCTGTGAGGTTTGTGCTGCAGCTTGAACGACTATTGCGGGTGTAGCGGGGCGGGCTCCCAGGAGAGGACGAGGTGGCCCCCTCGCTGTCTCTTGCCCTCACTCGCCGTTGGCCCTCCTGCCACGCGATGCCACAGGCCACCGGAAGACACGGCGAGAAGGCCATGCTCGATGCTGGCGTCTTGAACTCCACCGTGGCCTTCCTTGACCTCCAGACTGTGAGGAAGAGACGCGCTCCTTCCGAGTTACCCAGCGAGGCGTTCTGTTCGAGCGGCGCAAAAGAACCAAGACGGGTTGCACAGAGACCAGCTCAGCGAAGGGATGGTCACATGGTCTCCGGTGCTGGGACCTGGGCAGGAGTTGGTGGCCCTCGAGCCAGATGCAGCTTTGTGAGTGTTTTGTTTAACTCAGTGTTTAAAAGTCCTTTAAAATTAAACACTGTCCTTTTTAAAAACTGGGAGATGTGTGTAAAGATTCACTTCTCTGGGAAGCTGGAACCGTGGCCAGCCCCGGGCTGTCACTCACAGCCGCGGAAGGTGCCAACCCTGGGTTGCAGATGGTGCGGGGGTCTTACATTCAGTCTCAAGGTTAACGTGCCTGGCCCCCGGGGCATGACGACCCTGATGACCGTGGTATAGAGTGAATTCCTGAGCACGGTGCTGCCGAGAGGGTGGAAAGAGCCTTCGCGCAGGAGTCTTTTGGCCAACATGAGGTGGTCAAGTTTCAAAAAATGCGAGTGGCCTGTGGGAGAACTGCTGTCACAGTGGACTCTCTGCTGTTGGACGAGGATCTCTGCTCCTGCCAGCTTGTGGAGGGCAGAACTGTGACCTTGGGAGAGACACATCTAAGGTCTGAGACTCACTATCTGTACAGGTGAGCTTGTTTAGAAAACGAGCACATAGGTGAAATTAAGAAACTTGAGATGAGTCACCCTAGATTAACCAGATGGCCCGAAACCCAGAAGGCTCTGTAGAAGAAGAGACACGGACACAGAAGAGAAGGCCTAGTGAAGATGGGGGCGGGGACTGGAGAGACGCAGCCACAGCCAGGAAGGGCTGGAGCCACCGAGGCAGGAAGATCCAAGCAAGGACTCTGCCCTGGAGCCCTCTGAGGGCGCACAGCCTGGGGGACGCCTCGAATTTAGACTCTGGGCTTTCTAAATTGTGAGAAAAGCAATTTCTATACCCACAAGTTAAGCTGCTTTCTTCCATCCAGCCCTTTTACCAAGCCATTTCTGCCTTGGAGCCAGCCCACCATGGACTGAACTCTCTGAAACCATGAGCCAAAATAAAGGTTCCTTAAAGCTGTGGTGTCAGGTATTTTGTCCCAGTAATGGGAAAGGCTAATACAGTGCTGTCCATCCTTTGAGTCTGGACAAATGTACTGTGACCTGTGTCCACCATGACAGTACCACACAGAGCAGTCAGTGTCCCAAAGGTCTGTGGTGCTCGGCCTGTCCATCCCTCCTGCCCCTGACTCCTGGCCACCACTGATCATTTTGCTATCACCATAGTTTCTGCTTTATCAGAATGCAACATCTTACATTTTGTAATGCGCTCGTCTTCCTCCCTATTAGGTACACAGAGAACAAAAACAAATCCCACCAATTACATCAGTCTTCAGTCAATCGATCATCACAGCCAGAGAACCAGATTTTGGACTGTGCGTTAAGCTTGTTTAACTGACTCACGAGGGCTACTTAGCAGGGCCTGCCCTTGGGAAACCAACAGTCTAGCTGACTTTGGATTATCACTGGCACTGGGTGAATCCCTGGCCAGCTCTACTCTAGGCCCGGGGGCCGTGGCGGAGGCCTACTTACCGTCAGGCAGATGTTGATGAGTGTGCAGACCTTCCCGTCTCCGGAGTAGGTGGGCAGACAGTTGCAGACAGCCTGTCCGGGAGCAGAAGCAAAGGCGTCAGTTCATAGACAGGGCCTGCGCTGGCCATGGCCACTGCCTCCCAGACTCTGTGGTGATCTGCAACACCAGGGTGGATGACGGGCGTCTGATCTTGTAGCACACTGAGCACCCTGCACCTCAGGCCCGGCTTCCCTGTGCTGCCAAGATGACTTTCTGGCCTACTCTGGTCCCTGGCCTCCGGGGACTCAGCTCTTTTCTCCTTTCGATGGCCCAGAGCTCGGGTGAAAGGAAGCCAAGCTACATCTCACTCTCACGCGTGCTTGTTTCTTGCTCATCCCGCCTGCCGAGCCCAACTTCTGGCACCGTGGGCTCTGCTCGAGTGGTGCAAGCATTTCACAGCCCGAGTCCCGACCCATTAACCTGTTCTTTCCCTCGGGCCCGCGGCTCTCGGAAGGGAGGCCGGCTCACCTGATTCGGTCCTGTGTGCGTGCACTCTGCGTTCCTGTCACAGCCGCCATTGTTCTCCAAACACGGGTTGATTTCTACAAAACAAAAGCCAGCACCTGTCTTGAGCCTCGAGCCACCTGTCTGAGAGGAGGCGTGGTGAGGGCGGCTGGCTGACCGCAAGCTGCAGGGGTCACGTGTGACTCAGGTGGCTGGCAACTCAGAGGCAGAAGGAAGCCAGCGGAGAGGGGACCAGATGCGGTTTCTCAAAACCAGCTCCTCTGGGATGGGCTAATCCGAGCAGAGCTGTGGTCTGCGGGCTGAACTCTGTCCCTCTGCGGAAAGAATGTGAGCACGGACAACAGAGGACTTGAACTCGTGGAGTCTCAGAGTTCAGTGCACCAGAGCTATGAACGAAAGAATCAAGAAGTGGAAACGTGAGTCACCGCCACTGTCACAACCTAGACTGGTCCAGGGAAACTCACCGAGAGATGCAAGCTTAGGAGGGCGTTTCGATTTGATAAAGTGTCTCTCCATCCATTGCTTATGAGCAGCAAAGGGGAAAAGGACAGCACAGAAGGGAAACAGACAACTGTGCTTTTAGAGTGGTCAGAATCCACATCCCGGATGAGAGGCGGATGGGAATCTCGGGCATCTGGTGTGGTCACCCGGGAAGGGTGCGATGTCACCTGGGTGACTTTTGGGTGGGGAATGTACAAAGTGAATCTAATCACGGGAAAGCCTCAGAGGCATCCCCGAGGATGCACTGTCAGGGGAAAAAAGGTCGGCACGATGGACTCTGCTCTTCCCAAATGCCAGTGTCATGAGGGACAAGGCGAGGCTGAGGAGCATCCTGGATCAAAGGGGACTGAAGAGAAAGGACAACTAAACGCAACACCGACCCCAGACTGGGCCCTGCACTGGAGAGGAGGTGTCCAAAAGGATATTAAATGGGGCACGCCTGTAATGCCAGCACTCAGGACGCTGAGACAGGATCATTCCACAAGTTCGAGACCAGCCTGGGCTACAAAGTGAGCTCAAGGCCAGCCTGAACTGCACGACAAGACCCTGTCCCAACACAACCAAAAAACAAACAAACAAACAAACAAAAAACACAACGCAACAAGCAAAAACCCAAAAAACAAAAACCAAAAAACCTCCCCAAATACAAAAACAAAACACCAATATTACAAGTGCAACTGACAAAATTAGAATACAAATAGACATTAGACAAAAATATTGTCTCAGTGAGAAATTTCCTGAAGTTGGTAACTGCGCTGTGGTCAAGAAAGAGGCTGCCCTTATTTCCCGGAGACACTCTTCAATTATTAGGGATAAGTGGAATACAACGTATTTGTATTTCTCTCAAACAGTTAACAAAAAATGTACATGCAGAGGAGGAAATGACCAAGCGAGTCGAGTAAAACATGAATAAGAGAACGTGGATAAAGAGGAAGTGGTCTTATTTATACTATTCCTGTAATTGCTCTCTAGAAAAAAATTTTTCCAACTAAAAAGTTAAAGTTCGGACAACTTAGTATGGTATGCCTTTATAGTAGAGCATCAGGTAGCTGTCAAAATAATGACGTAGCAGTAGCTTTATTTTTTCAGAGAAAGTGACACTGTCCTACTGCTAAGCACAGTAAACACTGTGTACCACGAGACACCTAGGGGAACAGACGAAGCACACTTTCTCCTGAACCAGGCTCCACTGTGCAGATCAGAAGAGAAAGCGAGCCTTCCTGCTAGCCAGCGGTGCGGTGCCCAAGCTGGGAAACCAGAAGAGCAGCCCTGCCACCCAGGTAAGCAACTGGCTGATTGGGAGGACGCAGGACGAGATGACAGCAACTGAGGGAAGGGAAGAGCTCCATGCTTGTGTTGTCTGGTTGACTCCGCAGGCCTGGGGCTGGGGGTCTGGGCGTCTACTTGGAGGAGGGCAGTGTGCACTGGGGCAGCTTGCGGGGTTTCCTCCTGTCTTGTTTTTGAAATCCAACATTTTGTTCCATTTTACTGTTTTGTTTTATCCTTGTGTCTGGTAACCTGAGCAACTATTCTGAAGGACAATGTGCAGGATCACAACCACTGTTAAATTCCTATCATCTTGTTTTGAAAACCTAAAAAACAAAAAAGCCTAACGAAGTGAGGTCATATAAAAATAGTTATTTCTCGAAGTTTTTATCCCAGTGCATCATAACTTCTGCAACTTTTCTGCAACAAGATTGTGCTAATTAGGCAAAACAAAACAACAACAAAACCCCCAAACTAATGAAGTTTTAAAATGCAGCCACTATCATAATTTTTTTTTTTTTTTGTACTGGGGATTGAACTCACAACCTCGCGCCTGCCAGGCAGGAGCTTAGGCCACTGAGCTAAATCCCTGACTCCATCATAAGTTTTAACTGGAAAAAATCTCTCCATTTCTCCTTCCAGAGGGATTAGTGGGTGTCGCATCCCTTCCTGCCCGCTGTGGTCTCATCGTCTCTACGCCCTCACACTTTCCTGCCAAGACTTGCTGAGTAGCAGCGCCAGCTGCTGAGTGGCCTGGCACCAGGCGCTCACACCCAGATCCACGCGCCCACCCCCAGCGGGAGAGGGACAGTCCCCTACCGAGACACACGATGCCGTCGCCTGTGTAGCCCGCCTTGCACACACACACCCGGCTTCCTGGGGTGGTTCTCTTGCAGTCAGCCTGGGGCGAGCATTCTCCGTTTCTGGTCTCACAGGGGTTGATGGCTAAGACGGGAGAGAAGACACAGAACGGAAGCGGAGGAAAGGGCGAAAGAAACATATGAATGCCCTTTTGAGTCTCTGAGAAATGCAAGACACTACAAAACCACCACGGCAGGCATTGGATTAAATATGGCAAATTCCCCAAAACAGACAACAAGAAAAATACTGCAGGTATTTGCCCGGCCAGGGCAGCTGGCATCCTAGGAGAATTCCCCGGGATAAGACAAGGGCCAGAACGATCACCATCTAGTCTGGGCCAACGCCTGCCACACACAAGAAAAATGATGCAAAGAGCTTGTGTTTTTCTAGCATTACGTGTCTGGCACCGCAAGAACAAGAGCGCGGGTATCCTAGCACTTTATAGGTGTTCGTCAGGTTGCATCCAAAAACCCAGTGAGGGGGCCGCTCTTGTGATCCCCACCTTGCAGACGAAAAAACACAGCGCAGAGAGTGTGAAGCACCCTTCCCACGCCGTGTAAATGATCAGGACTCAGATTCCGGCCCAGGGAGTCTAACGAGGAGGCCGAGGTTTCACAGCTTCACGGTTCTGCCTCTCGATGTGGAGAGGCCACTGAATCTCAGCAAAGCGCGAGGAAGATGGTCTTATCCACTTTACAAATGAGCTGACGGGGCTCAGAGCAGTTAGAGACCCACGCTAGGCCACGGGGTCAGCAGGAGGAAGGCTGGGGCTTGAATCCTTTTCTGCGCTGGCCACAGGTGTGAGCAGTCAAGCCCTTAGCGGCACCCTGGCCTGGCCTTGGCCAGGGCATCCAGGCTGTTAGAGCTGCCATGCGATTTCTGTGACTCTGCCGGCCAGGAACTCACACAGACCACAGTGCAACCAGGTGTTGGAAGCAGGCACCATCGCCCACCCAGCCCCAACCAGCACACCATTGGCTGCCCAGCTACAGCTGGTGCCAGGGCTGGGGCCCTTCAGTCCCAGCCACACAAATACCTCAGGGCCTGCACAAGCCCCGCCGGCCTCGGCGGGCTCCTTCACTTGCCTCTGCAGAGGGTCCCGTTCCCTTGGAATCCGGCTGCGCATCTGCACAAGGCGGTGCCGTCCGGGCTGAGAAGGCAGCTGCCGGGAGAGGGGCGCACGGTGTCGGCAGGAGACACTCAGCCCCCGACTTGACTCGCAGTGCCCCGCCCTTCCCAGCACAACCCTGCTGCGGGACAACGCGAACTGCGGCCGCGCACCAGGCAGACGGTTGTGTCTGCACGTAGGTGTCAGCCGGGACGAGGAAAGAGCTACCGACCATCACAGAGTGACAGCGACTAGCAGCTGAGCTTCACACACACTTCCGGTCACCTGCGCAAGGTCCCATAGCCCTAGCAGGCTTGGATTATTATTATTATTATTATTGGTCTTTTTGAGACTGGGTCTCTCTGTGCAGCTCAGGCTGGCCTTGAGTTCACTTTGTAACCCAGGCTGGTCTCAAACTCACAATGATCCTCCTGCAGCAGCCTCCTGAGTGCTGGGATTGCGGGCATGCACCACCATAGCCGGGAGCTAGGTTGGGATTATTGTTATTCTTCCCCTTTGCAGGGGACACTGAGGCTTGGAGGGAGTAATGGATTCAAGGTCATGAGTCAGAGAAGGGCACAGAGGTGACCTGGAGCTCGGGTCTGAGTCCGGCTACGGGGCCCTTCACCGGCTGCTCGGGCTCCCTGGCGGGCAGGAACGGAGCCCGGTGGGGTTAGGAGTGCAGAGCTGGGAAGGCGTGGCTGTGCTTCGTGTGCAAGGGGAAACCAATGCCTCTGATCTCCTCGGCTCTGTGTGTGTGTGTGTGTGTGTGTGTGTGTGTGTGTCGGGGGGCTGGGGGTGACGACTGGCAGTTTTGTCAGTGTGCCAGGTAAGGCAGGTGGCGGCCCGCTGAAAGGTGCCTCTGGCATGTGGATGCAGGTGCCTTAGAGACGTTTTATACTCAGGTTTATCCGGGGTCCTTGGAGATGGTGTCAGGAAACCCCTCCCCCATGGACAGGCCACAGGAGGAAACTGCTGAGAGAGAACCTCCTTAGCATCACCCCTGCAGGCGATCAGCGGGCACCTACTTGGCGCTGGTGTGGCACGTCCCGTTGCAGTGGTCTCCTGTGATGGCTGGAAAAGAGAACCAGGTGCAATGTCAGCTCGGACTCGAGAAGCTACTTGTAGTTCTTGGTGCGTGGAAAAGAATGAGACCCTTAGGAGTAACTGCTGACATCCTGTGAGTCACGTAAATCTACAACTGGGTAAACCTCTTTTTGCACCTGCTGCCAGGGAGCTCAGAGCCAAGTTTAAAGGTCCAACATGTTCAGGGAGTGTTTTCTGTTTGCAGGCACTGAGGATGGAAACAGAATTCTCCTTTAAACAGGACTACGGGCTCGAGCGGCTCAGGTGTTTAGGGGTGTCCTTTCCCTAGGTTTTCATTTTCTACTTTTATTTATATTTCCCATTATTTTTTCTAACTTTATTCATTCTAGTTTTCCATTGTCTTATCATGGAGAGAAGAGCAAATCCTTAATTAAATTATAAATAATAAAAGTATTATTTTGGCACTTGTAGCAATAGCCCAGGGCTTGGAATGTAACAGGTACTTGATATTCACTTGTTGCATTCATTTCTAGATTTCTTATTCATTTCTAGATTTCAGTCAAAATGTTAGTGACTCCATAGCATGCTCTTTGGAGAAAGATCTGGTTTCTCTTTCTATACAGCCACAGAGGGAGGGTGTGCAACGATTGATTGGTGATGTCTGCCATGGCTCAGGGATGGGGAGTTCACAGGCAGACAAAGGCTGCTTAGTTTTCTAGAGTCTTTGCTTTGCTCTTGCACACAACCCTTTTCTTGTCTTCACAGTTATCTCCCTTCTTAAACTGGAAGCTCCCTGGGAAGCATGTGCACCGGGATGGAGACAGGAGCTGGACAACTGGGCAGGGGTGCCCCTTGGTGCCCCTGGAATGCAGATTGCTATGGGCAGAGGCCACACTGGGCCTCCTGTGATGCCCACATTACCCAGACCCAGCAGGAGCTTGGTGGTGTCCACAGAACCAATGAATGAGCTGATACATCCGGGCACCTCCGCCTGTCCGTGCCAAGGCTGGAGTCATGATCAAGAGTCATCCTGAACCCCGCCTGCCTCCCTCCCCTCTGCTTCCCTCCGCCTCACTGGATGCCCCAGTGTCTCCATTTCCCTGCTGCAGTCGCGCTGCTGTCTGAGTTCAGACCTCTGTCAATCACCTCCTGCACACTCACCACCAACCCGACCCCTGACCCTTTACACAGGCTGGTTCTCTGCACAGAGGGGCAGCCGGGTGCTCTGCTGTGTCTGTGCCAGGGATTCATGCAGGGCTGTGTGACCCATCGCTCCCTCCTGCCCTCCCCCAGCTCTGAACCCTGACACCGAAACCCGCCCTGGGATCCTTCAGCCTTCCCCCTTGAACTTGTCAGCCAACTCTCGGCTTTGCTGTCCCTTGACTTCACCATCACCTGGAGCTTTGGGCAGCGATGCCCCTCTGACAAGCCACACCCGGGGGCCCTCACTGGGCACTGGGCACCGGGGCTCCTTCCTGGTCCCTGGCGTGGAGGAGGGCACATTGCTGATGCCCGCGTCCATGGTATTCTCCCCGATCTGGTGTCTCACGGTTCCTCTTTCCTGCTCGTAACTAAGGTCACAGTGCTTTCCTGTTCCACCTTCCGGGCTCCCAGTGGCTTCAGGGGAGGCCCAGCCCCCACAGCCAGATGGGCCTGGCTCCGCCCACCACTCCGCTCCTCTCGCCTGGCTCCTCCTCTGCCCCTGCACCCCCCCTCCGGCTCTGCAAGCTTCCGTCCCGGCATGGGGCACGGCGGCTTCCCCACATCTGGGTGCAGGCTGGAAATGCTCCTTCCTCTCCTCCCTGTGCCTGCCGTGCGGAGACGCAGACAGGGCGAGATCGGAGGGCACGACGGGCTTCTAAGGCCTCAGAGGTGAGAAACACGCGGGCAGCACCTCTGGCAGGCACCCTGGCCACGAGTAGAAAGCCTTTCCCCCGAGCACCAGCTGCTGCCTCAGAAGCCCGGCTCCGGGCACAGAACCAAATGACACAGCGTCAGGACCGTGGAAAGGTGCATGTGGAATGCGCTCACCGCGGCGCTGCTGTTTAAGAAGCTGCAGCGGGGCTGCGGGTGTAGCTCGGCAGCGGTGCATTTGTCCGTCATGTGCAAAGCCCTGGGCTTTGTGCTAAGCACCACAAAACCATTAAAACAAATGACACCTGTCTCTTCACAGGGCAAAATGTCCCTAATCTACTGTGAAGCGTAAGAGCCACGTAGGGAACACTGCACACCCTCAGCCAGGCTGGAGGCTGATACAGAGTTTTAGTAATAGTTTTTTTCCTGCCTGGGCAGGATGAGAAATTATTTTCTTCCTTTTACTTTTCTTTATTTTACAAACAACTTGCTGCAAGAAGGGATCCAGGCTTACTGTCAGAAAAAGCAACACGAAATAAGGTAGCCAGAGAGAAGCAGGCAGAGAACAGGGCAGGAACACGAAAGCGCGGGCTTACCAGTGTCGCATCTCACGCCCCGCCAGCCCACATCACAGTCACAGGAGCCGTCGCCCGAGGGTCCCTGGTTGCATTTCCCGTAGACACAAGAACACACTGAGAGGAAAAAGGCCTGCAAATGGTCAGGCTCTGGCCGAGCTCGGCATCTCCCGCCGCACATTTTGCAGTTCTTTGCACGGCGTTCTTCCCCTGGTTCTGGGGGTGTTTGTCGCTCATTGTGGGGGGAGTCACAGGAGAGGCGGGGACACAGGCCAGGGCCGCAGGTGACAGGGGGACCTGGTCATGTGTCCACAGCGCCTCCCACAGCCTGGTTCCGGAACTGCGTGGCTCCGTGGGGTTTATCTGAGGACCCCCGGTTCCGCAGGCCCTTGGGAACAGAACCATGCTAGAAGCCTTGTCGGTATCTGGCTTACGGAAGCCTGGTGTTCACAGCCTCCTTCAGCAATGTGGAAATGTTGATGCCTGTATTTCATGGCAGGCTCACCAACCTCTTTGAGAACTGGGTGAAAGCCATGGAAGCTTTCTTCCCCCAGAACACATTCAAATTTGGGGGTCTGAGGGTCACGGGTTTTAGGTGAGGGACCCTTGCACACATGCAAGTGTATGGTTCTCCCACACGCGTGGGGCAAACCCACACTCATTTCAGTGGTGTGCTATACGGCCCCTTTTTAATGAGTGCACTACACATTAATTTTGCCTGAGTTAGACCAGCTGATGAGAAAACAGTGACTGATAAATTTATGGGCTTTGGAACAGGAAGAACAATGATTTGTTTCTAATCGAGGGACCAGAAGCTTCTCCTGCTCCTTATAGATGACCCCTCATATCCCTGGGCCCAGTGAGTCAGGCGCAAAAAAAAGCAGCCGCCTTGGCTCGATACAGCTTTGGCAAGCCCAGGGCAGGTGGCCAGGGATGGCCCATCGGGAGTGATCTGTTCATCAGTGACTGAGGACAGCTCCATCCTCGAGCAAAGCGTGTGTCAGAATCTTAGTTCTGCTTCTCATTGCTGTGTTCCCAGTCCTGGGAGAGAGCACAGGGCCTTCACAATGAGCTACATCCCAGCTTATTTCGTGTTTTATTTTGAGGCAGGATCTTGCCAAGTTGTGACAGTGCCCAGGTGGGCTTGAGTTTGCAGTCCTCCTACCTGGGTCTCCCAGAGTGCTGGGATGATAGCCTTTTTTTTTTTCCCTTAATATCTTCATCTGGGAAACAGTGGTAGCGATGTCTAAGAATGTGAGTTTCCTGTTCAGACTGAGTGAAACGATGTGGACAGATCTGGTCTGCACAGAGTCAGCCACGAAGACTGCTGTGCACGGCCACTCGGAGAAACTCACTTGTGCTGTGTTATCAGTGAACGGCTGGGCTAGGCTGGAAGGTCCAGGGCAGTGACTGAAGATGTTTAGAAACACAGCCCCATGGAAACAACACAACACGGCGGGTCTTAAAACTCACAGTGGAGCCGAGCATGGTGGCACACACCTGTGATCCCAGCACTCTGGGAGTCCGAGGCAGGAGGACTTCAAGTTAGAACTCAGCCTGGGCAGTTCAGTGATTTAGGGACAGCCTGTCTCAGATTTTTCAGTTTTTGAGACAGGGTCTTGCTTTATAGCTTTGCACTCACTGTGCAGCCCAGGATGGTCTCAAACACATGGTGATTTTCCTGTCTCAGTCTCCTAAGTGCTGGGACTACAGGCATGTACCACCACGCCCAGCTGTCTTGAAACTATAAATAAAAACGAACTGGGGATGTAGCTCAGTCCCCAGCACCAACAGTACTGGTGGGATGCAGCCTCGGGGCAGAGGCCTGGAGAGGCCAGGGCCCCTGGAGCGCGCACCTTGGTCGCAGTGGATTCCGTACTTGCCGTCCACGCAGGTCTCGCAGGCCGTGCCTTGGAAGCCCGGGCCGCACTCGCACGCCCCTGTGCCATTCACGCCGTCCATGCAGATGCCGTTCCCGAAGCACACGCTCCCGCGTGGCCCGGGGCAGGCCTGGCACTGCGGCCCGAAGAAGCCGGCGCAGCACGAGGGAGTCTGCAAGGGAGGCTCAGGCTGCAGCGCATGCGCGCGCTCTCGGGCCCAGTGTTTGATGCCGGGGGTCTGCCCCAGGGCGGTAGCGAGGGGCCCGAGCCTCTGGGCTGGGTGAGACTTTGCAGGCTCTGGGCACTGAGAAGACGGAGGCCTCCACCAGGAAGGAAGGGAAGGGAATGGGCCAGGGAGGGGATGAAGACCGGAAAAGAAGGGGCAGCAGGGTGACTGGAGGATAAAAGGGTGCTGAGAAGGCGGACTCCCTCCCCTCTGACCTGTGCTTCATCGCCCCCACACCTTGGCCCCATCACCCCCAGACCTGGGCCCCATCACCCTAGACCTGGGCCCCATGGCCCCCAGACCTAGACCCCATTGCCTCTAGACCTGGGCCCCATCACCCCAGACCTGGACCCCATCACCCCCAGACCTGGGCCCCTGAGCTTTGAACACTGTTCATCTACTATTGAAGGCTTCCACAGCCTGGGCCCTGGGCTGAGAGAATCCTGGGGTTCAGGAAACCCCGTGGGGTATCCACCTGGTCCCTCTGCCTCTGCTCTCTGCCGCCCTCGCTCTGCAGCCTAAGGGCCGAACCCCCCGCCTCTGCCCTGCTGAGAGAGGCCCAGCGTGCGCCCGACTCCCGACTCCCGGGAGAAGAAGCAGGACGGCGAGTCCCAGAATTTCCCTACAGCTTCAATGTGGCCCGCAGAGGTCCTTAGCTCGGGGTGCTGTGCCTCGACCTCGCTCAGTGAGCCGCCGGTCCCGTCCTCCTGCTTCCCCGTGCCCCCTCACACATCTCTTCCTCCTCACCCAACTGAACGCAGCCCCTTTTACTCCGGTCCTGATCTGGGGGCTGTCCCTGAGTCTGATCCCCGCTGCTACTGCTTGGGATGACGGTGACAGTGGAGATGGCCCGGAGGAGCAGCAGCCAACCCGTCCTGAGAAGGCAGTCCGCGACCGGATTCCCAGGGTGGCCGAGGTGACTACAAGGGCGGCGAGGGCCCTGTACTCACGATGACCGTCCTCACGCAGGTGGGCCGGCACCCGACGAACACGTTGCGCTTCCCCATGAAGTACACGCTGTAGACGCATTTGCTGTCCTCATGGCCCTGGGAAGCGGTAGTAGTTGAGTTGGTTTTTAACCAGGGAGAACAATTCCAGTTTCCTAAAGTCAATCAATGACACCTGGCTGTTGGGTTAGCATGCCTGTGTTTGTCGGGGTTACTTCACAAGCAGAAAAATCCCAAACTCAGTGCTGGCAGGAATGGTGGACACAAGAATGCCAGGCAGGAAAGTCCAATTATGCCATACAGTCGGACTCTGCAAGAATGCCGTCATAGAAGACTAACTCGAGCTTGGAAGAACCGTGGAATAAACCAGATGCTACAGCCCTATATGCATCCCTTGATCGACACCTGGGGTCTATTTGTTTATTGGTTTGTAATCTGCTCTGGTGGGACAAAGGATTAAGCTTGCTGATAAAGATTTATAATATAGGAGATCAAATTAAAAGCTCGAGCGAGATAACCAGCATTCATTATTGTTCCTATAAATTATCATCGTCACGCTGTGGCAGGTGTGCCAGTGCTTGTTATCAGAAGAAGCGCTTGCAAAAAAAAAAAAAAAAAAAAAGCTGCAAAAAACACCGATGGGTGATTCATTCCAAGTCATGTCTGCCTCTCCCTTGCCTGAGTGCATGTTTCTTTAAGAAAGTTGTAGCTTCAACTATAAAAGGAAATCCAGCAGGTGGAATGTGTCTGGCCCTGCTCTGCTGTCACATTTCTTGCTGCTTTCCTTTCCTGGTTACTGTGATAGATACAGAAAGTGAAAAACCCTTTCCTGTATTGCACATCGATTTATGAACATATTTCCATGTGGCTATTAATTACATTTGTCCTCGGTATCTCCGAAAAATGCATTTAAAACTTTACAAAGATGCGTGCAATATAAGGAAGCAGAATTACAAAGAATTGACTAACAGACACACAATATAATAAGGTTCAACTGCACAAAACCCAGGGCAGGCATGAGGGCCCCGGAAACGAGGTTTACCGGTGATCCCCTCCCTAACTTGGACTTCCTCGGATCTGGAAAATGCTCTCGCAAAGCACACAAAATACTTACTAGCCGTTGGGTTCCAGGTGGGCAGATGGATGGCTCGAGACACTTTCCACACTTTCCCTTGGCAAAACACACAGGCAGAGGAGATATTTCAAGGTTATCAGTTTTAGTGCAGAATGAGCCTGCAAGTATTTTCTAGAGCTTGGAGGCCTTGGAATACAGAATTGAAAGTCAAGGGAGAACATCTGGTAAACCTCTTCAGTGTTTTTTGTTTTTTTTTCAGACAAACACTTAAAAGACTGCAGAGTCAGTCTGCTGTGGTGGCGCATGGCTGTAATCCTCGCACTCGGGAGGCTGAGACAGGAGGATTGTTGCCAGTTTGAGACGAACCTGGGCTACAAAGTGAGCTCAAGGCCAACCTGAACTGCACAGCAAGACCCTTTCTCAAAAACAAAACAAAACAAAACAGAACAAAACAACCCAAAAAGGCAGCAGGGTGTGGGTATGTATGTTTGAGTATTGCTTTACCCCACAATCTTCCAACTCATCCAAATCCAAATTCTTTTAACAACAACCCCCACTTGAGAAACCCCGCTTAGTAAACTGGGCCAGATCCAGAGACCAACAATGAGCTACCCGCAGTGCCCAGCGTGGGAAGCGGGAGGTCCAGTGTGGGGCTGCACGGTCAAGAACTTTCTTTCTAGAAATGACAAAGAGCAAACTTTACACGTGACAGAAACGCTTATATGCTACCTGGTCGGAAGACACCAGCAGCTGCGCAGGGGTCAGGGCAGCACAGCCCCTCAGAGTTCTGGTTCCGGGCCGGGCTGCCTTGACTGGAGCCCTTCTCTGCCGGTTGCAAGCGTGTGAATGTGGGGGCGCTACCTAACCCCTTGTGGTTATTCTCCCCTCTGTTAAATGAGGCTGGCACAGTAGACCCCCTTAGGGTGCTGTGAGGGTCCCACAGTGAGCTTGCAGAAACCACTCAGAGTGGTACTGGCGCACAGTGAGTGCCTGAGAAACACGGGCAGTGATTCCTCTTGCTAAAAGGCCCTGAGCTGCCCCAGGGCCTGGAGCTGTCACATGCCTGTGCTTCTCTTCCAGTAGACGAGGCCGCTAACTGCCACAGGTGCCTCGTCGCCCCCTCCCTGTGCCGTTTCCTTTGGAGATCGGCATGGTGTTAGAATCTTGCTCAGTGCAGCCCTCCTGGTAGCCTCTGTAGGCAGACACAGTACAATCGATCTATTGCCTAAGATCGTCAGCTCATTGACTGTCAGATTTGTCTTTGTAGACCCTCAGCTTGACACATCAGGAATGCTCACTGAGTACTTGCGGGACTGAATTGAGATATCCTAATCGACAATTCTTAAAGGCAAAAGAAAAAAATAAATACGTATATAACATTAAGCCATCACTCATGGGCTGCATCGTTGGGCCCGGATAGAACTTACTCGTACAATAGTGGTCTCATTGTTATCACATCTGTTCTTTTGAATTTCTAGAACTTTCCCCAAGCCATGGATCACTCCCTTGTCAGTGGCTACATTGGTATAGTTGATCGGAGCCTCGTTTACATAGAGCTGTGAACAAGAGGGTGAGACAGGATATTTTTAAAAATTTTATTTATTAATTTTTTTTTTGTCTTTTTGAGACAAAGTCTTGCTATGCAGTTCAGGCTGGACTTGAGCTCACGTTGTAGCCCAGGCTGGTCTCGAACTTGCAATAATCCTCCTGCCTCAAGCCTGCTGAGTGCTAGGATTACAAGTGTGCGCCACCACGCCCGGTTTGAGACAGGATTTTATTACAGTGATTTATTACAGGCGGGGAGGGTGGGCGGTGGGCATCATCAATGTGGCAACAGCCTGGAGGTCCTCTGCCGTTCACCTGGAGGGCAGCACACGGTAATGGACAGAGCCTTGGCCTAAGCCGGAGGAGTCGTAGTCTTGTGTGTGGCCCTACGGAGCCACGTGACCCGGGGCCAGTTGCTTTGGTTTTCTCTTTTGTAAGAGGAGAAAGTTGTTCTAGATAATCTGCAGGTTACCTCGCCATCTCTCTCCCTTTTTAAGATACTGCCTTATAATCCTATGTTAGTGCCCACTGGCAAGACTGCTCAGTGGAGTTTCTCAGCTGAGCTGAGGCCGGGGCTCTAAGGTTTGAGCTCTTTTGCAACCAAACGCACAGAAAGCTCGACCTATCTTTCCTGTTCACCTCTGCTTCACGGGGAGTTGCAGGCAACTCTCAGAAAGGCTGAATTTAAAAGACGGTATGGGGACCAGGGATATAGCTCAGCGGCACAGGCTCCTGCCTGGCGGTACGAGGTCCTGAGTTTAAGTCCCAGTTAAAAAAAAATTCATAAGATAATCCATGAAATAAGATCCTCAGCATTCCCAACTGAGCAATATTAAACGGTCCTATTAGCAGAAGGGTCACAAGTTCAAACTCAGCCTAGGGAGCTTAGCAACTTAGCATGCTCTTGTCTCAAAATTAACAATACTAATACTACTACTAATAATAATGGACTGGGGATGTAGCTCAGTACAAGGCTGAGTTCAATTGCCACTCCCACCAGAACAAAAGAAAGCAAAACAAAACAACCAAAATAAAATGGTCTACTAACTGCCTAAACTTGAATTTTCTCTGGAGGCTAAAGTCCCTGTGACTTCTCTGCAGTGAAATGAATCTCTGTTTAGATGTCGAGATGCTGAGGTGACTCATGGCTGAATTCCACAGAGGTGCTCCAAGGTTCTGTGTTCATTTGGAAAACCACCAGGAAACCTTACTTGGTCTCTAATGGTGATTATAATATAAATTTCCAGAATTCCAAGATGTTGAGCTATTTTTCAGTATCCAAATAGCAGAATATTTGATGTTACAATGCTGTTTAACTTGGTGTTAAAACAGCCTGACTCACTTCTATCATCAGATATTCAGAGAATTACAGGTTGCATTAAAAGTTCGGTTTAAACACACCTACTCATTTAGAAAGCATTTATCCTACACTTACAATGTCACAGGAAAATAGATGACTATCAGCAAAAGTGAAAAGCCTGTGTGGTGTGAATAATTCTTTCTCCAGATAAAAGAATTTCTGGGCAAAACGAATTGCATCATTCAATTACAAGATTGAAAATGATTGAACTAATCACACTGGACTATCCATCTCTACATGATGAGATTAAAAAATGACAGATAAAAGCAAAACCCGAAATGAAAACTCAATTTTGTCAATAATATAATTGCCAGTGCAAGAAAAATTAGAAAATGTATCTCAAGATTATTACATAATAGGCAGAATTATTTGTAAGAGCCAGAGAAATATTTGGAATTAGATTATTCTCCAACTAATAAAGAGTAGGAAAGTCTGTTTTAAAGCCCAAACAGATAAAAAATTTACAAGAATTTACTTGTGGTTCAGGGCAGACACCATGGAAGAAATTGTTTCCAAGATTATTTTTTCAAATGACTTAAATAATATTGGTGCTTAAAACTTTCATTTCTATATAGTCTTTAGTGGTTCTTAAATAACAATTAGTTATTATTAATTTTTCTTGTGAGGATTTATTTTAGAATTTCACCATGAGTGTCCTGTTAAAATTTTATAGATGGATCTTTTCACTTGACATTTCAAGCACACGAGTAAGATTTTATATTTGAAACATATTAAATAGTTAAACTGGGCATGGTGGAGTATGCCTGTAATACAAGCACTTAAGAGGCTGAAGCAGGAGGATTGCTGTGAGTTCGAGTCTAGCCGGGGCTATACAGTGAGACCCAGACTAAAAAATAACAGTTGCTGACTGTGATGGTACACATCTGTAATCCGGGCACTGGGGAGGCTGAAACAGGAGGATCACTGAGGGTCTGAGGCTAGCCTAGGTTATACGGTGAATTCAAGGCCAGCCTGAACTACATGGTAAGACCCTGTCTCAAAAAAAACCAAACCAAACCAAACCAAACCAAACCAAAACACAAAAAAACCAACAACAACCAAACAAAAAGAGAAATCTGTTAAACATTTAGTCTCACTAATTCCTTTTTTACGAACTCTATTCATTCGCATCGTTAGGCATCACGTGACATAAAATCTGGAATGCCAGCGCGGTGGTTGGTGACCGCCCAGTGATCATCACATTATTCATTTGGTGCTGGGTCCTGAGTGTGGCCCTGGGCTCCTTAGGTTCTGGAGCGAGTTCCTAGCTTCCCTTGGGTCTTGGAGACCAGTCCGGTGGGGACTGTCCCCTGGGTTTGCTGTACCCGTGTGGAAGTACCCACGACTGTTGGGGTCCGAATCCCACAATTCGTGGGCCACCCTGGCTACCTGAAGACTGACCGCGGGGTGGGCAAGGGGAAGCCAACAGTCTGGGTTTGTCACGCCCTTCTGGCCAAGCACAAGTCTTTGGAAGGGCGGGGGAGGCTGTTCCAATGCTGAAGAGGTGAGCACTGCGAACAGCTAAGACACCGAGCACGGACAGTAAGTAAACAGGAGGGGTGCACCTGGTCCCCGCGGAGGAAGAAGCCGAGCAGGTAGGAGGGCCCCAGCATGGTCTCCCGGTGCATGCCGTGGTGCAGGTCGTTCTTCAGGAGCTTCTCCAGGACCACGTGGTAGCGGAGCGTGTCCTCCTCCTGCACGGCACACGGGGCCACGGTCAGCATGAGGTTGGTTCCCGGCTGAACCCCTCTGCCTGCACTACGGGGTCACGGAGAGAAGCACCGGTTTGTCCCAGTGAGGAACGTACTAAATAAGAGAGTGAGCTGTGAAACAGATCACCTTGGAGAATTTGCAGAATTCCCAAGTAGGGTGGCCAGGACCTTGCCAGGTGACACTAAAACCTACACGGAAGTTAGGAAAGTTGGGAGTGGACTTTGAAGATGACTTCTTTAGGCAGAGCAACTTGGAAGAGACAGAGAGACAGACAGACAGAAACAGACAGACAGAGACAGAGACAGACAGACAGAGATCTCCCGACCCCGACACCCACTCGTTTCCCCCTCAGGGATCCCCAGGGGACAGTTGAGAGGCTCAGCCCTGCAGGTGGGGTGCTCTGTTGGAATGAGATCTGACCCAGACCTGGGGGAGCGTAAGCCAGGGCTGCTGGTCCTGCTCAGCACCGGTCAGCAGAGCTGTCACTGCCCTGGGGCAGACTCCACCCACAGAGCTGGCATGGGACAGCAGAGTGGGGGTCTCCTGCGACCCAGACGTGGCACCTGGGCTGCAGGAGCAGGGGCCTTGGGTCTTATCCAGACGGCGCCTGGAGGGGCGAAGGGGCCGCCCCACGGGAGAGCTGGGGTGGGCTCTGGGTTGCGAAGGTCTTTCCTACCCCCTTTCTTCCCTCTTAATGTCTTTTCCCAATCACCAACTCTTCCTACCCCTCGACTTCAGCCCTCATGAAACCAAACCTGAATTTAATGAGAGAAGGAGGCAGAATAAGGCATAATACACAGAGCGGGGGAGAAGAAGGGTACAGCGCTGTCGTCTCCCAGCTCCAAGGCCTTGCTCCCGCACCCCGATCTGTGGGGCTGGAGCTGCGCCTCCACCTCCCTCTGCTGGGACGTCCGGGCGCACAGGAATCCTTTTCCATGGTCAGAGACACAAGTGCCAGCTGCCAGCCCGCTGCAGAGCTGCTGGGCTCCACCTCTACGTTTCTGCATTTTACTTATCCTATCCTCTTCCCTTGTTCTCTCAACCTTGGGGGTGTCATGCTTTTCCTGCAGCAGCTACCCCTGTAAACTGCCCCTCCTTTTCTTTTTTCTTTTCAGGTATATTTATGCAGCTTTAAACGCACTAAGCAGTTCCTACTGTTTAATCCTCCTTTTGAGAAGAAACCGGGAGTGCTTTGTGTCTCCCGGTGGACCCTGGCTGAGGACTCGGCTCTCTTTTGCAGCTTCCTGCCTGCACTGATTGCGCTGAGCAGGAAGGGAAGACGGTTTTAGATCCAATACAAAACAATGATTTTTACAAGGAACTGTGTATGAATTCATTTTCTGTTTCTATAATGAAATACCTGCAGCTAGATGCTTACTAAAGAAAACAGGGTTGTTTGTCTTACAGTTTGGGAGCCTGAAAGCCCAAGAGCAGGTGACCCCACTTAATTGGCCTCTGGTGAGGGCCTCCGGGATGGTGGCATGACAGAAACTCTGTGATAGTTACACACAGTGGAGTACTACTGTGCTGTCAAGAAGGATACATTTGAGTTCAAGGCCAGCATGAACTACATAATGAGACTCCATCTCAAAAAAAAGAGAGTACTGACCAGGAGCGGGTTTAAAGGAACAGGGTGGAGAGAGGGAAGACGGTGCCTGACTCCATCCTGGGAGTCTCACCTGCTTGTCATCCCTGATACGGGAGCGTGACACAGTCCCTCCCCACTTGGTGGAGAGTGGGGACCCGCGCCTTGGGAGAGATGGTCCCCCATGCTGCAGATCCATGGTAAGTGCCAGAGGGGATGTGGCAGAAGAGGCCGTCTGCAGCTGGTGGCCCAGACCAGCTTCCCTGGGAGGGGGTGGGACAGACACGCATCAGGTAGGAAGGCTGAGGAGGCAGAAGAGGGAGCGCGGCCTTCCTGATGGGGGATGGTCTGTGTCTGCGTGTGTGCATGTGTGTATGTACATGTGTGTGCACACATGTGTGTATGTATGCATTGTGTGCATGTGCATGGTGTATGCATGTGTGCATGTGTATGTATGCATGTGCATGCATGTGCATGCATGTGCATGTGTACAGGTGTGTGTGTAGGAACAATGATCCCGTATGTCTTTGGCATGCTTAGGGTCTATTCCATGAGCCCACACCTCTGGCCAGACACCCCAGTTTCCCCGGAGCCCTGGCCGGGAACAGCAGTGGCCCCATCTCATTAGCACCTACAGCTCTGCCGCCCTGGGAAGGCAGAAGTGAAAACTGCCTGGTTGTGCAAACTGACTTCGCCCTCGTGCTTTCGTGTGGGGCCGAGGCTGGGGCAGCCTTGGGCTCCTCCAGTGTGAAAATCCTGGAGCCACCACTGGGTAGAAAATAAAATGTGGGCAGGGAGTGGGATCTCGCCATCCTCAGGCGGGGTGTCGTCCACATTTAGTCTTGCAAGAAAAGGGGACCCACCTTCAGGTTTGAAGCCAAATATCATGATCGAAGCCTCTTAATTAATTCACAGAAGCCTCTGACAAACTTTACCTGCTCACCCCAGCTGTAAGGAATTGGGAAAATGGGGAGCAGGAGAAGGGGAGGCAGGATTCGCCCCACTGGGTTGTACTGCTGGCATCTTGGCTGCTTAGGACCAGGGAGAGGCCAGCGGAGGACGAGAGAAGACCATGCGGATCCTCCCAGGTTCGTGGGATGCCTGTCTGCTTGTATTTGTGGGTGCGAGGGGTCGAGTGTTTGGGTTCCCAGGAAATAGCTTTCCCAGCTCTTGTTCCTGATACCTACTAGAGTGGTGTCCTTCTTCTCCCTGATGTAACTCTCGATGGCGTTGTTGTTTGGGGCAAACACGGTGTAAGCGTCAGCAGCCTCGATGACACTCGCCAGATTATAGTGCTGCAGAGGAAAGAGACAGAGCACCTGAGCAGTCTGCCCCCAGGTGACCCGAGCCAGGGGTCTGCAGGGACTGGGGTACTTGCAGTGATGTAGCCCCGGAAGATGGAGTAGTCAGGCATCTGGTCCAGCCGGGTGAGCAGGTTAGGCAAGGAGCCACTGAGACCTCTTTCAGGGACCAGCACCTGGGAAAGGAGGCCCCCAAATTCTGCTGAGCACCTCGTTGTAGCTTTTGCTGCTCACTGATCCTTATGAAGTCCTGTTTACCTCTTCAGACAGTTAAAGGAATTGACATTGTCTTGAGGATGCAGAATAAATCATTCTGGCATGCAGAGTGGCCAGGCTGGAAGGACTCGGAGATGTTCACTTCTGTGTCTCACCCTCAGCTCAGTTTCCCCCCAGTGAGAGAAAGATTCATCTTGCACAAAAGACTCTATAGCGGTCCCTGAGGAATCTGTTCTATCTTTTGTTAACCCACCTGGACGAAGAGAACCCCTAACTGTAACTGAAAAGGAGCAGGCTGTGGCTACGTTTTGTTACTCTTTCGTTTATTCCTCAGGTTCTTCATTTCTTTTCCCAGCACTCTTAAGGCTGCTGCGATCCAGAGCCCGAGTCTGCCTTGTGAACAAGTTTTGCTTGGCTCGTGCAATGGAATAAAAACAGGGCACTTGAACAGAAAGATTGAGATTCCTGACTCCTTGGTCAAAACATCAGCCGGCGTCCCCAGACACACAAGGCGGCTGCAGGGGATAGCTGCCCCTGCCTTCACCACGTGGTCAGCGTTTTGGCCAAGGTAACCATTTCTATCTCCCCGTTCCACCTAGAACCTTCTAATTCCATCTAGAACCTTCTCAGATGGAAGAGCCTGACGTGGGACTGCTTTCCTAATTCAATCTCCAACCAGCATGCGTTGGGTGTAGGGACCAGGGAATTCGTGCACAAAGGTCATTGGAGCTGGAGTCCGTCCTGGGGTGCTCAGAGATACACAGCAGGTGGCTGCTCTTGTCTGCTGCCCTATTGGAAAATGCAGATTCCCCGGAACACGGCCATGCACCACTGTTTCCAGGCTGTGTGAGGCTGATTCTGTACCTCAGAGGTGGCGTTGAATGGTTGTGACCAAGACCAGAGGTGTGCAGTATTTGCTACCTGGTTCTTTTCAGAAAAACTTGGCCAGTGTCTGTGTTAAAGGAAGATCGATACATTGGCGAGGGTTGAGAGCTGAAGGGAGAGGAAGGGCTTCAGATGATTTGATGGGAAGTGACAGAAAGCTACGAGGAGGAGTCTCGTGGGGCTTGGTGGTCCTATCCAGGTCATGACTATGCGCACTGATGAGGGCTCCTGCAAATCTTTGGGGCTCACCCAGGACTTGAACCCATAATGGATACACAGCATGGGAGGGACATGGTCTGGAACTCAGCTCCATTCCCCGTTGGGCCAGGATGGGGAAGAGGATAGAAGCAGCAGGGACTGAGGGCCCGGTGGGCAGCGGGCGCCCAGGCAGAGGGTGTCGTGAGTCCCCACAGCGGGAGGAAAGCAACGCTCAGGGATGTTAAGTGACTGCCCCAAGCCACACAGCCGGTAAGCGCCCACATGGAGACCGGGCGGCTTCAGAGTTCAGCCTCTTATCACCGTGTCACACCCAGCGGCGTGGGCTTCGTGGGTCAGGGAAGGCTCTGCAGAGAGGGTGGGACTTGAACTGGTCCCTGTGGTAACAAGTTCAATGCAGGAGATGGATCGAGGTGCTGTTCTGCTAGAGAGGTTGCCATCAAAAACTCTGGAATGAAAGTCAGGTGTGGTGGCACCCACTGTGACCTCAGCAACTAAGAGGCCGAGGAAGGGAGACCGGTGCGGATCCAAGGCCAGCCTGGGCTACAGAGTGAGTTCAGTGCCGTCTTGGATCGCATAGCAAGGCCTTATTGTGAATGCTACATTCAGTATATTTTTCTTTTTCTTTTCTTTCTTTTTTGTACCAGGAATCAAACTCACCACCTCATACTTGCCTGGCAGGTGCTGTGCCACTAGCTATAGCCTTGGCAAGACCTTATCTTGAAAAGAAAGAAAGAGAAAGAAAGAAAGAGGAACATAGAAGAAAAGAGAGAATTTTATAGTTTAAAAAAGCATTTTAGTGCTTTGAAAAGCCATATTTGGAACAGAAAAGTGCTGTTGATAATAATGTTGTTTTGTATTATAGGAATCATAGCTCCCTGCAAGAGATTAATCCCTTGACTAAAAATGTTTCTTCCTGTCCCTCGCTGAGGCACGAGGCTCCAAAGTTCTTTGCAAAATAATAGACCCAGGAGTCTTAAAATTAGCCTCTTTTGTTCTGGATAGAAATAGTTGATCTTTTCTTCAATTTAAAATCAAAGGTGAGTACGTGAGTGCCAAGCGAGAACAATTTTTATTAAATGCAATTAGTGGTTTCCCCCCAATCTTTTACCTTTTCAAAGTACCCTAAATTTTAACTTTCACTTTAAGTGAAGATCCTAATATAGGAACTGAAAATTACAGCGTAGATGATAACCCATTTCCATTCCTCTTCTTCTTAATGTTTTCTATTTTGCACCTTTTGCAGTCTGTTGAATTGGGGTTTAGAAGGAAATGAAAACCTCGTAATACTTTGTCTCCCCTTTTCCATTTTTTCCTTAGGGTCTCTGCCCCCATTATTGTTAAGGTGTAGTGATTTGGAGAAGGGACTGAACACTGCTTATGGACTTTGTGATGTTTGGTGCTTAGGTGCCCACGAGAGAGAATGTGTGTGTGTGTGTGTGTCTGTGTATGTCCGTGTCTGTGTCCGTGTGTGTGTGTGTGTGTGTGTGTGTGTTTGTGTGGCCACATGACACAGGGCTGCTGCCAAGACAGTTTGAGAAGTGTAGACGAGTTGGAATGATTGAAGGTAGCCTCTGAATTGTTCAAAATAAAGGTAATGAATCACCAGTCAGGTTCCTTTTACACTCAGGCCCAGCGGTTTTGATTTTCCAAATCCGATCCCACTGGGAGGGTGGACAGCCAGGGAGAGACGCTCCAGGTCCCGGTGTCCTTACCTTGTTGATGAAGTGAATCATGCCGTTGGTGGCCACGTTGTCGCCGTCGATGATGGTCGCACCTCCGAGGGTGACATTCTGCAGAGGTGCAGGGCGGCAGGCGGTGAGCCTGAGACAGCCACCTGGGGTGGGGCCACCTCGGGCTGCACCTGTGGCCAGCATGACCTTCACGCTCTTGGACGTGAATCACGGTAGGAGACACCATTAAACTGGAGCTCATTAGACACCAGACACACACAGCCGTGCTTTCCCTTATGTGAGGGGTGAGCAAAATACACAGTACATGCTCACGTTAAAAATTTACTACAGTAGAAGACACTTTGCCATGAACATCCCTCCAAATCCTACCCTCACCTTTTCTTTTTTTTCTTTTGGTCTTTTCGAGGCAGGGTCTCACTATTTAGTTCAGGTTGGCCTTGAGCTCACTTTGCAGCCCAGGCTGGTCTCAAACTTGCAACGATCCTCCTGCCTCAGCCTCCCAAGTGCTGGAATTACAGGCATGCGCCACCACGCCTGGCTCTACCCCTCACTTTGAACACTCTTGCCACTTTCCGAAGCAGCTCTTAAAATTATCGTTATGTACCGCAAACATGGACTGATAGAAAAACAAAGTTCGAAGTGCAAAAAAGAAAAAAAAATCCATGCATATTCTTTTTTCCAGAATGAATCACCCAATGAGCTGCGTGCATTAGGGTGCGGCTTCGGGGATCCCTGCCCAGTGGGGAGGTGCGAGTGCATCAGAGCAGTGACTCCCAGACACCCCTGTCCGCGCCCCTGGGCCCCTGACGCGACAGGTCTGACTCTGAGGCAGAGCCCTCCTTCTGGTCTTGGGCTCCCGGAAGAGCTTTGGGACACTGGCGTCCGCCTGCCTCATGGGATTCAGAATCCGAGTAGGAGTCCTGGACTCACTCTGCGGGCGCCAGGCGGAGAGTGCTCTTGGCTCTTGCCCTTCCCTGACTACGCGTAGCGGGTGCACAGTGCAGGCTTCACAGCCCACGCTGAGTTCCCGGGCAATTTTAGTTGTCTGTGGCGACTCCGTTAGCAGGCTGTGACAGCCAGCTCTTAGCAACTGTGCACCACAGCAGCAGTCACGGAATGCACAGCCTTCGCTCTTTCCCAGCCAGTCTCGCCTGCCAGGAGGAAGGAATGTGGCCACATTTTATAGGGTTAGTGGCATGCTCTCGTGTGCACGTGTGTGTGTGCCTGTGTGCATGTGTGTGTGTGCATGTGTGTATGTGTGTGCACGTGTGTGTATGTGTGTGCATGTGTATGTGTGTGTGCATGTGTGTGAGTGAATATCCAATGATAGCTGTTGCATCTGGGTGACGCTCACATGGAGGTTCTTCTTTATTGTTTTACACCTATTTGGAATTCCATATCACAAAAATTAAATAATACCATAGGAATGAAGATGCCCCACTCTCTTACCCTGTCTGCCTTCTGCAGGTGGAGGACGCTGCCCTGCAAAGAGGTGGCCAGTGTGCCGGGGAGCGGCAGGCTCTGCAGGTCCGCCACGCCGTAGGTGCCTGGCAGCGTGTGGTACCTAAACAACAGACTGCAGGCTCGCCACGGAATGTCAGCGTGAGGGGCGCTGTCAGTGAGGGGTTAGGGCTCCCCGATGGGATACCCAAATCCCCCCTGCAGCCTGGCTCGGGTTAGTTCCTCCACCATCCCACCCCCCAGTAGCCACACTGTAAAATGGGGACAGTCACAGCCCCTGTTCTCTTAGGGTTGCTGGGTTAACTGAAAGTTATATGCAAAGCTTAGGATGGTGTGGGCTGCCGTGATGGCCAGTGGTCCCCACCTGAGTGGAGAGAGTCGAAGGGAGCCTGGGGCGTGGGTCTGAAGGGCATGGGCTTCCTTCATTGGACATCCAGGGTCCATTCAAACCAATGCCCAGCCGGACGTCACAGAGACTGAAATAACCAAGGCTTACTTTATCAGGGCTGGGATATTGCTCCGTGACAGCCAGAAGTTCTTCTCGTCTTGGTCCATGTCCTCAATAGCTTGCTGGGACGGCACAAGGATGGTGAGGTTTGAGGAGGTGGCCAGCATGGGTCGTAGAGAAGCATTCTGAATCACAGGAGGAGAACAACATGACCCGACTACTGCGGGGAGTGGGGAGGGCACAGCACTGGATCCCGTGCTGGCCAGAGCTGACCAGTGAGGGGATTCCAGGGACGCCATCCACCCAGCTGCTGGCTGACACCTTGCGTTCCTTTGTGAGACCTATTCTTATTATTAAAAAGTGAGGCTTGCCAGGGTGCATGCTGATAATCGCAGCACTCTAAGAGGCTGAGGCAGGAGGATCTTGAGTTCAAGCCCAGCCTGGACATTGTAGCAATTTAGTGAGACCCTGCCTTGAAATTAAAAAATATAAAAGGGCTGTGATATAGCTCAGCGTGAAGGCCTTGGGTTTGGTCTCCGATATCATGAAAAGAAATGAGCCTTGTCAGATTAGGTCACTCTGAGTCATTACAAACCCTTTCCACTTCAGTCTCCATGAAGAGCCGGAGAAACAGCTTTGACGGAGTTGTGTGTGTGAAATAAACCCCGGCTTCCGCATGTGCTGATTTCATGCTGCAGCCATTCTAAGTGGATGTGGGGCTGCGGGGCACACAGTCGAAGGGTATAGGAAGAAAGAGGCCCTGCACAAGCCCGCGCAGGTGGGGCGAGACCTCGCCTGATGACAGTTCCAGGAGGAAATCAGACCTCCCTCCTGCCGGAAGGGGCGGGGATTCCGAGACGTCCCTTGCGGAAGTGACCGGGAGCTGTCCCCGCGTGGGTGCTGAAGAGCAGGCCCTGTCTTGCCGATGCCTTCCTTTAAACAGGAATAAACCCTTTGCCGCCATGGCTGGCTCTCTGATTTGGATGCAGTCCAGGGGCGTGGAGAGCCTGCAGCTGGGTAGGGTGGGCTTTGGGTTCTTGATTATAATACTTTGGAGGAGTTGGAGGAGCTCATCTGGATATGCTGAGCCAAAGGCTACGCACCTACAAAGTATCCCAGATTACAGCGACAAAGCCAGCTGCACCCCGATGAGGGACATCAGGAATTGGGTTCACTTTTTAAAAAGACCTGCGGGAGGGCTGGGGATAGAGCTCAGGAGCACAGCACCTGCCTGGCAAGCGTGAGGTTGCGAGTTCAATCCCCGGAACCAAAACAAACAAACAAAATAAAAAGACCTGTGGGCGGATGGAGCTCTGCATATCTGTTTGCCTTGGCTGTAGATCAGCATCCCCTGGGGGGCTTTGAGATGCCCTGACCCCCACGGCAAACTCAGTCTCTGGAGTGGGCGCTGGGAAGAGTGAGGAATGTGCTCCCCTGGGATGTAAGGGCAGTCGGTGCCCAGGGCCCAGCTCAGCAGGAGCCCGGCCTCTTACCGTGTGCACCTTTTGCACACATTCCCCCTGGCTAAAATGAGACAGGCGCCAGTCCTCATTCCCAGCTGGGTACTCACGCTGATCCACTGGTTAAAGGCAGCTGCTTCAGAGAGAAATGACAGCTCCTTGATCATTCCAGGCCACAGCGGGAGGGGGAGAGAGAGAGAAAGGACAATGAGAAGCAGGTCGCGATCACCTTCCGGGATGGGGCTGGGCTTGGGAACCTGGTGTCCC
>RJWM01010586.1:0-63001 GCA_004363535.1 Dasyprocta punctata
GCCCAGGGGCCCTGTAAGCATCACCTCAATCCCCAGCCACAGTCCCAATGCTTCCACAGACGGGAACCTGAGGCTGAGATTTGGGAGGCTGGGGCCGAGTCCTGGTTTTGTCCCTTCCTAGCGGTGTGACTGTGTGTGAGTGACTGAGTCCATCTGAGCGTGGTGTCCTCTATGGACTGCTTTGTGTGGACGGCCAGCAACGACGGGCAGGCCGGTTCCTCCGGTGTTTATTAAAAGGAGACGGCAAAGTACAAAGTGGGTAAAGCAGTGATGTGACGGTCTGGGAGGGGAGCCCAGGGGACATCAGGGGCAAAGGTGCAGGTGTCCAGGGCAGAGGGTGTGACCTGGGCAGCAGGGCGGCAGGGAGGAGAGCTCGGCTATGGCGCGCTTAGGACTTTCTGGTTGTTCAATATAGACTTGAACTGGAGAGCAGTTATAAGCTCCTGGGAAAATCCAGCAGAAAGCAGAGAGCCCACACCCCGGAGGGTCCGTCTGTTACACTGATGACCCGGCCAGTGTGGGGTTACCCACAGTCCCCTGTTCACACGGGGGTTCACTCTGTGTGTATGGACAGGCGTTGAGGATGTGTATCTACCCCTGCAGCACCACAGCGAGCAATGTCCCTGCCCTCAAACCCCTCTGCACCGCCTCCTCATCCCTCCCACTGCCAGCCCTGCCACCACCGAGGTGTTTTCTGGGCTCCAGCTTTGTCCCAGATGCTGGAGCTGGAGCTGATGGTACACAGCCGTTCCTAATTGTCTCCCTTTTGCTTTTTTGAGACAGGATCACACTATATAGTCCAGACTGGCCTAAAACTCACTATGTAGTATCGGGGACCCGGCCTAGATCCCCAATCTCCCAAACAAGTGTATGGTGAAGGCTTAAATAAATGAGGCAAGTGGTGTGATTTTAGGGCTCCAGGAGGATCAAAGCCCCTGCAGAGTTCTTGACTCTGAGGCTGTCATGAGGGCTAAGACAAAGAGCCTCTCTCCGTTGCCCGCATTTATTTTCAAAGCAGACAAAGAGAGGGGATACTGAGGAAAGCGCGGGAAATGAGCAGAACCTTGGGAGTCACCTTAAAGACTTCTCCAAGTAGTAAATTGAGCCAGTTAAGGAGAACTGTCTTATCTACATGATGACGTTTATGGTGGGAAAGAGAGCCTGTAGGTATGTGATGTTTGCAGCTGCAGTCTCTATCTATTTAATTGAGTCTGAACCAGGTGTCATCGGTGGTGACCTTATCTTGCCTTTTGAGGTATCTCTGACATCACAGGTCACTACAGACCTCCGCCAGGACCAGTGGTTCATAGAGGTTCAATTAGTATGAATCAGCTTCCATTGCCAGGCAAGGGGCCTAGACCTTGGACAGGCTCACAGATAAACAGAAAGCCAATTAGTTAATTTTAAATCCTGCTCAGAGCTGCTTCATAGTGGTCTCCAACAATGTAGCCTAGGCTGGCCTCATACTCCTAGCAATCCTTCTGCCTCAGCCTCCCAAGTGCTGGGATTACAGGCATGCATCACCACATCTGGCTTCAGACTGGCTTCTCCAATTTAGCAACAGGTCTTAGATTCCCTGATATCTTCTCATAAAGAATGGTTCATTTCTTAGTAGTGCTAAGTAGCAACCCACCTAGTGGCCCTGCCTCCATTCATGTACCTTGCCATATGCGGAAGCATAGCAAGGCCCCTCCTGTGACTTGATTGCTACCAGAAACCTGCACAAGGGGAGCTAAATCTTCAAACCCTCTGAATAAACCCCAGAAGCCAGGCTGCTGTTTTGTATTACTTTCTGGGTTTTGAACTGTTACGACTTGTGTCTTGTGGTCATAGGTCACCTTTTCAGAGGTGGCTGGCTCTAGAGTGTGCAATGCTGGGATCAAGGGTGTGTGACTAGTAAATTAGTCTACTGATTGGTTTGACATAGTTCTGGGTAGGACAAGGGTGGCCCACCCTGGGTGTGAGTGTCGCCTGCCCTAAAGGCAGATAGCCTAGATAAAGTAAAAGGGACAGAAAGAGGGCAAACGTCACTGGTCATTGCTTGCTGCTACTTTGCTTGCTTGCTGCCTTCTGCCTGCCCTGCTCTGCTCTGAACTGTTTCTGCTCAGCAATGCCCCTCTGCCAAGACCCCCTGCCCTGGAGCCAGCCAATTATGGACTGAAACCTCTACAAACTGTGAGCCAAATCAACCTGTCCTCCCTTAACTTTTGGGTCTCAGCAATGAGAAAAGACATGAACTATCAGCAAAGATCTCTTTAGAAAGCACCAGGTTTCCAGAGGTCATTGAAAACGCTTGTGTGCTGTTTATGTGTGTAATTTACTGCAGAGGAGGCCTTCCTGCAGATCGCCTTTCATTTAGCTGTTTCTGGCCTCATGGGACATTACCCTCCTCGGCTCTGAAAGGCTCCCAGATGCCTGATAACAGGGACCCAGGGCCCAGGCTTTTTGGGCGGGGTAGGGATTGGAAGAGGGGGTTGGTTGGGGGTGTCTCTTCTGGGGCATTTTGGAGAACTGAGCCACCCTCATCTATAGGGGCAGAACTTGAGGAGCAGCCAGTACACAGGTTCTGAGGGCCACCGTCTTCTCACGCCCTGACCCAGCACCTGCCTCCAGGCACAGTGACTACGTGCATAGAAGGGGGTCTGGTACCAAGGCCCCAGGGTAGAGGCACCTCCCAGGACCAGGCTTCATCTTTGTCACACAGCTACAGCCACCATCATTACCCTTGGCTGCAGAGGTGGAAGTCACCAAAGGCCTCTTTCCCTTCAGGGCCTCCCCTTCCCTGGGGCAGCGGGCACAGGCCTCTTGGGGCAGCTGTGCCTGGTGGGAGGGCGGGCAGGCAGGGAGCAGGCAGCCCTGGGTGCTGATGGGCCAGGGAGCCTCGTGACTTCCTGAGGCCACTGCTGTTTTCTGGTGGGCAGACAATGCCAGGATTTCCTAGGGACCTGGAACCAGCTCAGGGAACGAGGTGCAGGAAGGGCTGCAGAGACAGCCGGGGGCTACCCCTCATCATCCAGGCCATGGGTTTCAGAGAGGAGAGGCACACTGACAACCCTGCAGGGACCTTGACGTGGAGGGGCAGAGTGTGCAGAAGGCAAAAGGAAGCTGAGGCTGCTTGCATCCAGCCCAGGAAGGACACAGACTTCTGCTGGGTCCGCCGTGTGACAGCCATTGCCAGTGGTCCCGTCACTCGGTCTCCCGTGCGTCTGAGTCTGTGTTCATGTGCGTGTGTGTGTAAGTGGAGCGGGGTGGCTCTGTGAGCACCTGATTGGTGAGAACCTGTGTGTGCGAGTGTGCAGGACCCAGAAAGAGAAAGAGGCAGGGGAGGAGGCAGTGCAGTTGCCCTCTGGACCCCAGGATTCAAATCTGGATTTAATCAACCACACGTGCTAAACACCCGGGAAAAATAAAACCAATCCTCATCCATTCCGAACACATAGACTGCTTGGTGCTCATCATTCCCTAAAGCACACAGCACAACAGCTATTTATACACACCCACATTGCACGCAGGTGTGCACGTAAGGGAACAGAGCATCCGAGAAGTGTGGATTCTGCAGGGTTCGGGCACCTGGCCCCAGGACACCAAGGCACAACTGTGATGTCTCAGCCCCAGGATGAGCCTGGCGAGGTGTCTTTGTGAGTGGGGGTGACACAGGACACGAGGGCTCCTGGAGATGGCTCTGCCAGTGTGGCATAGGTCTGTGTCCCCAGCTCTGGGCCCAGAACTCATGGGAGCACGTGGTGGCTGCACTGCTTCTGCAGGTTGCCCAGGAACTCTCCCATCACCCGACAGCTTGGGCCCTCACAGTGCAGCAGGAAGTGGGCCACGCCCACAGTGTATCAGGCACAGAGCCACACTCAGTAAGGTACTGCACGCCCTTCTCAGGCTTCCTGGGAGCTGAGAAATGCGCTCAGCTCAGTGCCCCGGGCCTGTGCCTGGGGAGGTCTCTGCACAGGGCCCGTGCCAGCCTCCTCCCTCCTGCCCTAGCCTGGAGCCCTGTTCTTGTCCCTCCTCCAAGGCACTGGCTCCAAGCCTGAATGGAGAGGTGCTGGGATGAAACCCTTTATCTTGAGCTAATGGACGGGGCTGGCCTGACCACAGGGAGCCTCATCCCCAGGTCCTGCTTGCAGGCCCCGCCCTGTTTCCCCCCCAGTCTGTGAACCCCAACTCCTGGGACTCAGCACTCTGGTGGCCCACAGTGCCTCGAGCCCTACAGGTGCATGACCTCACCTGGCTGTGACGTCCTCTGGTGAGAGGACTGGGTGAGCCCCTGGGATGTGACGGCCTCTGGTAAGAGGACTGGATGAGCCCCAAGGATGCATTTAGGAAGCCCCATGCAGGACCAGGGGTTTCCAGCCTGAGGCCACGGCCCAGTCCTTCCAGCGAACTCCACGGTGGCTCCACAGAGGGAAGCCAGGCTGGCACAGCAGGGCTGTGTCCCCACAGAGCCTGGGTGCCCTCACCAGGAAGTACAGAGCCAGGCCTGCCAGGGACAGGCGCGGAGCACAGCCTGTCCACACCTGCCAGCGTGGACTGTGGGCATCACCCTGTGCTGAGGTTTGCTCCAGTGGGGGCAGTGCCCGCTCTGTTGTGGCGCTGCTGCCACAGGAGCCAGCAGGCTCATGCTCCCCTTGGCCACCTTGTGCTGCCCAGAGGGTCTTGCCCTTGGCTAATGTGACAGTCAGGCAGGTCCCAGGAGACAGAGTAGCATGAGACGGCTTTGAAGACAGCCGCATGTGTGACCTGCAAAAACCACACGTCCTCTTCTCAGGAGCTCACCTGGCCACTCAGGGAGCTGTGCGGAGCTCAAGGGCTTGGCTGTGCCCCTGGCCAGACTGGTTCCCTGTCCGGATGTCTTGAGCTCTTGGAGTTACTGAGAGGCATCTAGCGGCTGGGTGCCCCCTCTAGGACCCTGTGCTTCCCTGAGTTGTGAGAGGCTGTGGCCTCTGTGGGCTCAGGCCCCTCTGCCTTGGAGCACACCCAGCACCCATGTCCTCTATGGGGGAGGGGTGTACCCTCTTCTGCCTCGGAGGGCAGAACCAGCGATCTTCTGTCCCCTGGTCAGCAGTGCAGGCAAAGGCAGCATGTACCCACCCATGTCCCACGTGACTCCTGGTTGCCATGTACCTCCGCGTGTGCACGTGACTGCAGGCTGACCCTGCTGTTTTCACCTGACAACAGTCACATCCCAAATCTTATTTCCAAGGCTTGACGGGCAGCAGCCACCAACCAGGAAGTCATAGCAGAACAGTGGTGTCAGAGCGGCCCTGCGTCCCACACCTATGCAGGGCCCTGGGACAGCCTGGTCCCTTTTCCACACGGGCACTGTCATCCTTCATAGCTGCTGACGTGGCAGTTCCAGGTTCTGCTTCCATCCCCTGCTCAGCCCCCAGCCAGCCCACAGGTCCCCCAGCACCAGGGCCTCCCAGGACAGGGTCCTTGGCCCTGCAGCAGCTCAGAGCATGGCGGGAAAGGGGTGGTGTCAGTACTTGAGGCCCAGTTTTTCAGGGACTGGTACCAAGTGTCAGCTCTGTCAGGTACAGAGCTGTGAGGATGACAGCAGTGGACAGGGCCAGCTATAGACGCCTTGCATGGTGGCGGGTGGGAGCCCGGAAGGCCAAAGCTCATGTGATGGAGTAGTGGCCCTGAGGGAGCCACAGAGTCTTCTGGGCAAGGCCAAGGGACACAGCCTGAGTGGCCAGGAGCTCTCTGGGTAGAGCCTGAATGGGGGGAACAGGTGTCCCAGGATCAGGGACCCCGAGGCTGTCCCCAGGTGGCTGGGGCAGGGCCCTGGGGGAGTGGGGAAGAGAGCAGCAGTGGGACCAGAGGTGGGGCGCATTCTGCAGAGGACAGAGAAGGTTCAGGTGTCCACGCTTATGAAGCTCCCTCTGACTGCACCAAGGAGACCCTGTTGGGCCCTGCCTGGGAGCAGGTGAGCAGGCGGAGAAGGGGACCAGGTTAGGACGCAGTCTGAGGACAGAGGACAGCATTGCTGAGGCATCACATAGGGCAGGTGGAAGAGAGCACTGTGTGCAAGCACTGGCCCTGGGGTTGAGAACTGGCCCTGGGTCTCACCAAGTTCAGCCTCCTCCACCCCGCCTCCTGCCATAGCTCAGCACTGGGTGATAGCCCAGGTGAATCCTAGCATCATTCAAGTTGTTAGTGCAACCAGCAGGCTTGTCCCTGAGTGAGGTGGGAACCGGCCCAGCACCCTCAGACCCCCCACCCTGGGGACAGGGCAGTGAGAGGACCCTCGGGTGCTGCATGGTGACACAGCATCTCAGCATCACCCAGTGTCCCTGTAGGGCTCTGCCTCAATCCTGCAGCAGCTCCAGGTGGGCACTGGGGGTGGAGAGCTGGCTCTGCCCAGGGGATATAGAGGTCCCATGCATGGCTCCCAGCCCTTGCAGGAGTCCCAGTGTCACCAGGCGCTGCTTCCATGTTCCTCAGAGACAGCGTGCTCACTCCCACTAGACCAGGAGAATGCGAAGGCTGCAGGGGAGGCTCTTCGCTGGGTAGGGGGTGGGGGGATTAAACCGTCCTGGGGGTGGGGCAGGCAGAGGGTGCAAGCGAGATGGGGCCTGTGGGGGATGGTGATGGTGGGGTGAGGGATGACGGTAGGTGCAGAGGGTAGGGCAGGCTGGGGACCTAGGCCTGGGCAGCAGAGCCCTGGCTCGCAGCTTCAGGGCCCACTCTGTAAACCAGATGCACTGCGGGCCAGTAGGGCAAAGCTCAAGCGGCTAGCTCTGGCCCCATCGCTGTGTAAAGGCAATTACAAACTTATAGCTGGACACTATTCAAGGATGGGACTGGGAAGCACAACCCATTCCCATAATTAGAGAATAACAAAACTCAAGCAGCCTTGACATTCCAGCACCACCTGCAACTCTTAAGATAAGAACAGTGCCCCTCTTTATGTTAGCTTGTTTCAAGGATTTTATCACCTTGAGATGGACTGGCTTGGTCTAAGACAATGATTGATTCTTTCTGCTTACCCTAGCTCTCAACCTCTCTGCTACATGGTAAGAGAGATTCCCAGTTAACTTGCTCAAAGTAAGAGTACCTGACAAGGTATGACCAAATGTATGTAACCAATTACAGAATACCCTGTTATCTGCCTTTTATACTTCCTTCTAACACCTATGTAAGAGTCTGTTTTGCCCCAAACCAGGGCTAATGATTTGGAACTGAGATTCCCATCAGGTCGCCATGTAATAAAGTTATTAAGCCTTGGGTGCCGTGTCTTCCCTCTGGTCTTTTCCTGAATTCCACAGTAGCTGCAGAGGACCTGGGGTTCTGTACCCTGACTGGGGACCTGTTGACATCTCTGAGCCCCAGAGAGACCCAGGGAGACCTGGCAGTGAATGCAGGGCTATGGACAGGCTTTGAAAATGGGAAGGCTCCAAGTCCGCAAGAGGAAGCGCTGGTGAGTAAATGACACAGCTTTAGAGGATCAGCTTCCCAGAGAGCACCCCCCAATACCTCCCGAGCTGACACCGGGACCCCACAGGGGCAAGAAGAAAACAGCCTGGAGCAAGGCTGAGCTGGGTATCTGACCAGGGCTTTGGAGTCTGCTCCACACAAACCTGCATCCAGCTTCTGTGAGAAGGGAGGCCTGCGGACCCCACCTGGACCCATCCTAAGGACCTAGGCTACAGATGGGTCCCCGTCCTGATCTGCAATGCCCAGTGTGGCACCTGATGACCACAGGTGGCCAGGGAGCCCCGCTTGCAGACAACTCCTACCACCAGGATTCTTTAGGAGCTGACTCTAAAATTCCTGTGGAAAAATGTCCACAAGGAGCAAAGGAGTTTCTAGAAACCACAAGAGAGATGGTTGTTCTAATAAGAGAATACAGAAAAGTGCAGAGGGCAAATCTGACGGGTGTAGCACAGTGAGTGCTTGCCTGCTGTGCAGAGGCCTGGATTTAGCCTAAAAGCACAATTTATTTTAAATAAATTTTCAATATGAGCAGTTGGAAGTACACATTTATCTGAGTGCACAGTGAGTGGCAGCTATTATGCAGCTGGACTACTTGTTTGAAGTAATTTCTAATTGTTTTTCAGAATTTTTTTCCCCTTGAGAGTAAGTTATTTACAAGTTATTTCCTTAAGCTTCAAGGACTTTTAGGAAATTGTTGTTTTTTTCCAGTACAATTCTGGATAGTTGGAGAATATGACTGGTTTAATTTTAGTTTTGTGAATGTATTGGGCAGCATGTGAGTCTCTTTGTAGATGTTTTATGTGCACTGCCAAAAAATTTCTGTTTGATGCCCAGCTGGATGGAGTGTTTTATGAACATCAAATAAATCAAATTAGTGCATGTATCATTCAAAATTTCTGTCTTTATGGATTTTTTTGACTTCTTGTTCTGTAAATTACCAAGTGAGAATTTTAAAAATACATGATTTCGGATTGGTCACTTTTCCCCTTTGTGTTTTCACTTTTACAGTGCGCTTTAGAATTCTGTATATAGTTCCACATGCACTCACTCCTACCGCATCTTCTGGACTAATCTTTGCCCTTTAACACTGTGAAGTGTCCCACTGTGGCTTATATGAAAGCGGACATGCCAGACCCATTACACTTACTGTTGACACAGCGTGCCCTTTCCAAATAGTAAATGACATTAAAAGGACTCAGGCCTCGAAGTCTTTTATACACTCTCCAGGAACAGGCAATGAAAAACTTTCCCCATGTGCCACTTACAAGCACAGTAAGATCAGTTTTCCCACAAATTTCATGCACAATACTATCTCATAACCACTGCATACAGTGATAACTGTAGGACTGCTACTCCCTTCTCTCAAGCCAGACCTTAAGAAGATTGGAAAATATAAACAATGCCATCTCCTCAGTAGGCTTGGTTTCTGGCCTGAAAATATAGCTAGTTTTTATAAAAATGCATATTAATATAATGGTTTTAAATCATTTATCATTAATATAAAATATCTTTAGAATTTCTCAGGATTAATACACTAAATTTTAATATATCTCATATTAAACAAGAACTTTAGCACCCTCAATTACTTTTTTTTATTTTAAACAAAAGAAAAACAAGAAATCAAAACATAACAGTTTCACCCCAACCAACAAAACAGCAACAATCATCAGCCTATTGGATATTCCTGAAAATTATTTAAGACAAAAGATACAGACATGAAACATTATCTAACTAATTGTTAACACAATTGTTTTCAAATGAACATTTCACATTAAAAATAAAATCTGAAGGTGACCCTGGAAAAATTACATTTTACTCAAAATTCTTTTTCTCTGTCACAACTAATTTATATATACATAGATTTTATTTCAGATGACATGATACTCTACCCAGAGGACCCCAAGAACTCCACACCTGTCTTTTTGTGACAGCAATGTACTGAGGTCTCCCAATACAATTGTATTAGAGCCGGGCGTGGTGGCGCACACCTTTAATCCCAGCACTCGGGAGGCTGAGGTAGGTGGAGCGTTGTGAGTTCGAGGCCGGCTTGGGCTACAACATGAGCACAAGGCCGGCCTGAGCTACACAGTGCGACCCTGCCTCAAAAAAACCAGGGCTGAGAGTTTGGCTCAGTAGCTTAAGCGCCTGTCTGGCAGGTGCGAGGTTGTGAGTTCAATCCCTGGTGCCGCAAAAAAAAAAAAAAGAAAAAAAAAATACAATTGTATTAAGGCTTACTTGATTTTTCATATCGATTAACAATTGGTTTATATAACTGGGAAGCACCCTCAATTACTTTAAAGTACATTAAAGTCTCCTGAGATGAAGATTCTAGGGATTATGTAATATGTATTCTTCAGCTATTCCAATATCCTACATCAATATTATATATGTAAATATGAAATATTACATTAAAATTCCTTTTACCAATTTCTCTCCTTTAACTTATTTTTTTTAAATTTTAATGTTTTGCTTTTTTCTGAGACTGGTCTTATAATGTAGCTCACACTGACATCAAACTCACCATGTAGCATAGGCTGGCCTCAAAATGAAGATCACCTTTCCTCAGCCTCCTGAATGCTGGGATTACAGGTATCCACCATCACACCTGGCTCTCTCCTTTAACCTATATTTGAATTAGGCCGTTGTTATAAATTTCACAATATTCTGTTGTTTTTCTTCTATATGATCATTAGTCTTCAAAGAAATTAAGAAAGAACAGTTTAGTCTTCTAATTTCCCAACATTTACTCATCTATTGATTCTTCCATTGTCCCGTGGGTCTGTGTTGTCAGTATAATAAACTGTCTCCTAAACCTTCTTGGTGTCGTTTCTTTCTGTGTTTGTTCTGTTTTCCGTACCATGACTCAGTCCCTTCCTTCTTTTGATCAGGAGATGAGGCTTAGGCAGCCCACGAGCTCTCCTTGCTTCCTGCAAACAATGCTTTCTCCACTCCATCATTGCCTTTGTGCTTTTCCTCTGGGCACACAACAGGCGAACCCACTGTGTCCACTTACAAAGTTTCTTCACAGAGTCGGAAAACTCTCAAAGCAACCCACAGGCCAAATGAGCCGTGACAGTTTTACCCTGAGGTGAGAAAGAGGCTTGGAGCAGGGCGCCTGGCTGTTGGATGCCCCTCTTGGGCTCTCACATGGAATCCTCTGCCTTCCTCATCCCTTGTAGCTGGGTTCTGGGCCCAACACCAAAAGGACACGCAGGTCACATCGCCCACCACAGGGACGTCCTCCAGGAGAGAGGGAGGGAGGTCCCTCAAATAAGTAAACATCCGTGTTGCTGAAAGGACACGAAGGGCACCTGGGTAGCTGTGGCCAGACTGCTGGTTCTGCCCACCCTGGCTGTGACGCTCGAGTTCTGGGGGAGATGCCCACTGCAGGTGGCCTCCCTTCCCTCTGAGAAGCAGTCATCCTCTAAAGTTTCTAAGTACTAGCAATAAAGCTATTCACCATAGGCAATTTACAAGCATCGACCCAGGAATTAAACTTAAAAAATACAAAATGAGAAGACATTTAAGATGCAACTCCAGATGTTCAGCTCACCAAAGGCAAACCCAGGGGGCAATGAGGTGGAGCAACCCAAAAGCCGCCCACCTGCACTCTCTGCAGAGGTAATAACAAAGCGAATGAGACCCTAGAAAAAATCAAATCAGAAATAATTTCTCAGATTACCACAGAGATGGTGACCACAATGAAAGACAAGCTTAGTGACCCTAGAGCAGATGCAGATTAGAAAGCAGAGGAGTTTAGGAAAACGATGGAAACCATGAATGCTCAGCATGGGAAACAAATGAAATCCAGGATAGAAAATATTACTAGATGCCAAGTGTGATGATGTGGCAGGTTTTAGTGAGCTCCAGGTATGTAAATATAGAGAAAGAAGTGAAATAATGGGAGTGTATGTCAGAGAGCAACATAGAGAGAGAGATTCAGATATGACAGGCTGCCCCACCACCCCAGGTCACTCCTCCAACATCCTACCCATAAGGAAGAGTTATGAGGCCCTTGATTATCTCTTAGTACAACTGTCATCTCCCTTTTGAAAGATGGTCCAAACTTCCCAATAGCATTCACCTCATAGATTCACTAATATCAGATCAGTAGCATTAATATTATTTGATCCATTCAAGGTAGGACCATTCCTTACCTGAGAATCCTGCCTCTTCTCTGAAGTGCTGGTGAAGGATTTAGATGTTCTGCAGGGTGCATTTCCAGTGTGTGAAGACCCCTCCCTCAGGCTGTATGGGGACTACTTTGTTCCACAGTAAACAGGACCATCATCCAGTCCCCTGTATATCTAGTAGACCTTCCAATTCCTAGAAACTAGGCCTTATATAAACTTCCAGAACGTCAAACTAGGAGTGCTAGCAAGTTAAAAAAACACAAGAGGAAATCAGAAAACTCATTGGCTGAAGAGACATGGCAAAACCCTACAAACACAACTGCTATATACCAATAGACTCTGTCAGCACACACCTGACAATTGTATCTCTGGAAATTTGGTGGCATACACTGGCATTGTAGATCCATTCAATTGATTACACATGTGTAAATAGATGGTCTCTACTTTACACATACGATCGTTTAGAGCTGGAGTGTGAGCTTCCCTCAGACTTGATGTTACCTTGGACTGTAATACCTGGTGGAGCTTTAGGCATGAGATTTTGTATATCTCATCACACATTGCAACCTTCTAAGGGTGAAGGGGAAATTAAAATTTTAAGTAAAAGCCCACCAAGGGTGCCTGCCAAAACCAAAGGAATATGTTCAGACAAGCCTGATAACAGAATATTCCTTACTTTGTGTAGCCCATGCTTGTTTAATTGATGGCCTTGCAATGTAACTTGAGATGTTCAAACTCCCTCCACAACTCATGTCACCCAATCCTCCAATCATAATGTGCTAAATCTGCTTTTGTACCTCCCACTTGCTCTCCCATAAAAGCCCCGAAACCCCACCAGGCAGGGCTCTGACTCTTTGGGAGAGATCCCAGTCAGGCCCACTGGTGTAATAAACTGCCTTCTAAACCTCCTTCTTGCCATTTCTTCCCATGTTTAGTCCATTTTGCCATAAGAGGAGCACTACCTCCTGACATCAGTGAAGGTAGGCCTGCAGGTCTCATTTCCATCCCTACACCCAAGGATGCCTTGCTAACTCTGTTCTCCATGACCACCGTGTGTTGTGATTGCATGTCAGTTTTCCCCTTTTCTGAGATTTATTGAACTTTCTGCTCCCACCCAGTGGTACGTCACCCCTTGTAGACCCCAGAGTTCCTCAGCACCGGTGTCTCCTCCACTCCTACTCCCTTACACACTAAAACCCCAAGTCTTCCTTCTTTACAGTCTTGGGTCCCAATGCTCTCTGTCTTAGTTACTTTCTCATTGCTGAGACAAAATGCCTGACATTCAAAATTAAAGGAGGAAAGGTTTATTTAGCTCACAGTTTGTAGAGATTTCAGTTCATAGCTGCTTGGCTTCAAGGCTGAGTGACATGGCAGAGGGCATCAGAGAGGAGAAATATTTCCAAAGGCAACAAAGTCAGGCCTCCTTCTGAATTCTGGGGTGGAAACCTCCCTGACCCCACAACTCCTTACATTCTATATGCACCTAAAACCAACACCAAGGATGGTAGACGATCCAAGGTCTCCTACCTGCATGAGCAACACCCAAGCCATTTTGAATCTTTCTGGTGTTCGTGGAGTAGTTTAGTTTAGTTGTGAGCAAGACAATCAGAAGGCCAAACCATACAATCAGATAAAAGAAAATAGCTCACCTTGTTAAGAACTGATTCAAGCAGCTAAGCCAAGCTCATGCAAAGGTAAACAGAAGAAGAAAGATGAAAGCCACAATAAGAAATATCAGAACCTTTCTTCCCAGGAAGAAGACATACTAAGTTAGTTGACAGCACTTCTCTGACCTCTGGGCTAGACTCAAAAATGTAGAATAACCAGAGCCCTTTGAACCCAGAGTGCTTTGAGTCCTGGAAACCAGTTAAATAACTAATTTCCTTTAAACCCTAAGCCCACAAAGCCACCTGTTTAAAACAAGTCGCTGTACATAAGGCCAAAATAAAGAAGGCACATTGGGCTTCTTTTCAGAATCCCCCCTTGGGTATCCACGAAGAACTTTTTTCTTATTATTATTTCCAACAATCTCCTGATCTCTTTCTTTTTTCCATGACATTATTCTTCAGCTTCACAAAACAAAGAACCTAGATTTATACAAAATTTTTTCCATCGTAAGCCCCTGACTGCCTGGATGGTGGAGCATGGTCAACAAAAGGCGGGGCAGCTCGGCTCCGGCAGGCTTCCCTAGGGATCTCTTCTCAAAGGAAAGCCTTCACTTCTTCAGTTTTGAGCCTGGGAAGAGTGGGATCCTGATGGTTCCTGTGATGCTTTTAAGCCATCTTTCCTATCATCTTTTGTAAAGTGTTTGGCTTCTTTTTAATCCTAGTCTTTTTAGCAACAAAGCTGTTCTCCACTCTACTTTTGCAGGCCTTAACTTTACCAGACTTTCTTTCTGGCCAAATGAAAAAAGTTTTAAATCATTCAGCTGGGCTCTTTACTGTTGATACTCAAGGTAGAGCTGACTAAAAACCTCATCAGTACCCAAGCCACTGTCTCAATGTATGGCTACCTTGAAATTTCCTCTGTCAGAATAATTAGTCCATTGCTCTTAACCTCAGTCCCCTGAAAGATTCAAGATAGGAACAAAATGTAGACAAAATTTTTGCCAGAGCACAGCACATCCCCTGGAGTCCAACTGCCAATAGAGTCCTTGTTGGGGCAAAGCTGTCTGCACCTCAGGTATCTAGGACAAGGTCAATGCTTCTCACGAATTTGACCTCACAAGAAGTGTATGGCGCTCAAGGAACTGACAACATACTGACTTGACCTTCGTCTGATAATATAGCCACTTCTTCCCTTGTTCTCCATGAAACCACCAAGGCACGACCAAGGCATGCTGTTCTGCTGATTAGATATTCTTCCTGTCTTAGATCCTACCCTCCCTTAAACTCTCTGCAAACTTATTCTTATGCTGACCATATAAATAAACACACTACAGGTGCTGGGCAGCTCCTTTCTCCCATCAGGAGCTGATCTCAGCTTTTGTATATTGATTCATCTTCTTTATTCTCCGCAGTCCTCTCTCCAGAGTTTCAAGAGCTGCGCTGGGCGCAGCAAGTCCTTGTTTCCAACTAAAACCTTTGAGCCTGGTCTTTCCCATTTGCTTCACCAGCCAACATCTCCAAACTTTCCCAAACTCCTCCCACAAACCCATTCCAAAGGCTTCTGTACCACATAGTCAGCTAGTCACAGCAATTAGACCCAATTCTTTGGTATCAAAATCCATATCAATTAGGGTTCACTAGAGAAATGGATTTATTATCATAAAGGATATACAAAGTGGATACAATGGCCACCTGCAGAAGCCGGGGTGGGAGGATGCAAAAGTTCTGTGTGCTGCAGAGCAGAGGATCCAGTCAAAAATTAAAGGTCTGGAGCTCACTGCAGAGCCTGGTGTCTGCCCTGGAAGCCTGGAGATGGATGTCCGGAGGCTATGGTGAAGACAAGCTTCTCTGAAGTAGCGAAAAGGGAGCCTCCCTTCTTCTTTCCCTTTTATTTCATCCAGGCTCTAAGACTATTGGTTGGTGCCATCCACATCCAGGCTGGGTCTTCCCTCCCCAGTTAGTCTTCTAGACACACCTGGAACTGTGCTACAGGCTGTGTTACAGCCTGGCAGGCATTTCTTATTCAAGTTGGAACCTTAGTTACTTATCACAATGTGTAACAGCCAGTTTAATCCTCTGCATGCATTGCTCTTATGCCATGGAAAACAGTGGTTACGCAGCACTTCTTTTGTAAGAAACACAAATGAGAGGCACTACTGACTAGTCTTTTGAAGTAAAGGAATTGTGGAAAATTTTTTCTTGTCCCCTAAGTGTTAATAATTGCTCATTATTAGGAATGAAGCTAGTTCAGGGTCCAAGATATTTTAATGATTCACATTTTAAAATAAAGAACAACCCAGGATATTGAAACCCAAAGTAAACTGCCATAAAAATGTCTTTTAACTTTACCAGGAAAACTTGCCACAAATTCTAGAAAATCACTTCCACTTTATAATTTGAAGTATTCAAAGGAATTCAAAACATAGCTATCATAATGCAGTTGTCATTTTAGGCATCAAATGTAACAATGCAGTACAGAAAAAGGAGGCATGCAAAAGGACAAAGAGGGACAATTTTTGCACCTCCTACCACTTTGTTTTCTTTTTTCTTGGAGGGGCAACACCCTTTCTCAGTCACATGTCCTTTTCCTCACAGCCATATCCTATTGAACCATCTCAGATGCATCCTTCGATGGTGCTGCTCTTAGAATTCTTGTATCAAGACAGGAAAATGGTTGGAGGTGTCACATGTGAGTTGTGTTTGTGGGATAATCCTGACTGCTATCCACAGTGGAAATCTAATCCCATGCAATGACACTCATAAGTAAAATGGAACCCCTTGTCCGGGTGACCATCTATCTTTTGAGCCACCTCCTGGCCAGGGGACACTGCTGATGCTCAGAACCAAACACAGAGGCTGGCTCCCTGTGGTGGATTGACAACTGGTGGTCAACTTATAATACCCAGCTGAACTGAATCAGCATGGTGCTGGGTGTGAAGCGCCCATCTGAGGATTGTTGCCAACATCATAAAAAGAACTGGAGAGGAAGAAATGGTGTAATTGCTTCTCCTGGAGGAGCTTGTTGTGCTGGCTTTTCTGATATGAACTTGGCTGTTCTCATCCTCAGAGGAACTCGGGGCCTCACTATTACTGAGGATGGCTGTGGTACTTTTCAGGGGAGCTCTGGTTCTTACTTTGAGCACTGCTTCCTGGCTCCAGTGCAGACCCCTCAGCCTGCTGACACAGATCCTTCACCCTACTGACGCAGACTGTCTAGCTTCCACCACTGACCTTTGGGCCTTTCCAGCACAGATCCGTGAAACAGACCTGCATGAGACATTGTTGTGGGCTCTAGGCCTCCATTTGGACTTGTAGGGGGCATTTCCACAGGCTCTAGGTCTTTAGCTGGATTTGTGCAGGACATTGCCGTGGGATCCAGGCCCTCAGTTGGATCCTTTGGGTTTTTAGTGTGAGGACAGATTTCCTGCACACCTTTTGTATTTGACTTTTAGGGTGACTATTATAAAATAATCTTGTAAATTAGGTGTCCTGTATTAAATTGTTTCCTTTGCAAACCCTGACTACAACACTCGCCCTACTCAGGTCCCCAGCAATGGCTATGGCCCTGCCAGCACACATATGCCCCCTTCAGGAGCTGCTGGGTAAATTTGGACCAGTTAGAGCCCAAAAACCTCTCTATGCAGGACCTAAAACAAATCAAGCAGGTAATTTTTCAGATGTTCCTAAAAAAATTAGAAGTCTTCTGACATCTTTTTAATAGCTATAAACTCTTAGGACAAGTTCTTAGAGTCAGCTCCCAAGTAACTACAAGGCCAGGCAATATACTGATGACCCACATATTCCTGATCACAGGTACATTATAGGGCCTGGAGCTGTCTCAGGCTGAGCTGAACTACACAGTGAGACTTTCTCAAACTCACCCCAAAAATAAAGGCCAGTAAAGTCAAACCCACAAATTATTCTAAATTGGCTACTATTGATCAATGCCAAATGAAAATCTTCTGCATTCTGAAAATCTGCAAAAGCATATTATGACCCTCATCTTATGAGGGATAAGCTTCTTTAAAAACATTTGTTACACAGTCAGCTCCTGATATTAAAAGAAATTACAAAAGATGTCATCTTTGTGACCTAAACTCCCATTGATGACCTACTAAATGCTAGTTCTGTTTTGTTTTGTTCATTTTTAAGACAGGGTCTGTGTGGTTCAGGCTGGTCTTGAATTAGTAGTGAGCCTCATGCCTCAGCCACCCAAGTGCTAGGATTACAGGCATACACCATTGCACTTGTCTTAGCTAATCTTTATTATAACCGGGATCTAGAGAAGAAAAAACGGGGGAAAGGAAGCTAAGATTAAATTAGAGGGCTGGGGATGTGGCTCAGTGGCAGAGGCCATGAGAACCTCTAGCATACATGAGGCCATGAGTTCAACCCTCAGCACTACCATGGGGGAAAAAAAAGAAAAGAAAAAGATTAAATTAAAATAAGAGGACACAAAGTAGGTGGAACTTCTCATTGCATTGCATGTCACCAGATGTTACCTCAGCTTCTGGCCCCTCCCCCAAGGACAACAAGCTACTTGACAGTGTCACCTCTGCTGACAGAAGGATGTCACCTTGCCCTAAATGAGACAAAACCAGACACGAAGGGCTTACTGTCCCCAGGATAGAAGGACCCTGATCCAGTGCCCAGCCGTTGTCCCTGGAATGAGGAGGCAAAGGCCGAAGTCAGACCCCAGTTCAATCACCACCATCAAGGGATCATCCTTGGTGACACTGGATGTCACAGGTAAGACCTTAGATTCCTGTTCAGCAGTGAGTCTCTTACTCTGTTCTTCCATTCTGGACAGTCGTTGGGACTCTGGTACCCATTGCTTTATTCCTCTTCTTTGTGAGTTATAAAATAATCTCCCCCTTACCCATGCTTTTTTGGTGGTGCTTGAATCTCCAGTCCTTTTGAAGGATGAGACTTATTAACAAATTGTCTTTCACTCATTTAGCAGCCCCACAATTATTGCAGTGGTTGCGTCTCCCGGCAATGCAGATGAGTGTCCCCATTGACCATTCTGTTAAACCCCTGGTACTGGCACCCACTAAGTGATCAGACTAAAAGATCCTAACACCTTCCCACACTGGAAAGAGTATTTCCTTTAACCAGTAGCCCAAACTGGGTTACAACCTCTGATAAAGAAGCTCCTACACGAGGAGCATTGAGTGCTTGTCAGTCGCTTGTGATACCTGTTCTAACTGTCCAGTGGGAACCACTGTGTGTACACAGGGCAGTCATTCCTGAACACCCAGCGGCCCTGACTCAGTACTGCTGGGCCAGGCTCCTTCCAACACCCAATGATTTACAGGCCTGGACCTGAGAGATGTGTGGCCCTTGAGTTCCAATTCCCTTTTGTTGTTGTTTTTTGTTTTTTCCAGACAGGCTCTCACTATGTAGTTCAGGCTGTCCTCGAACTCAACATGTAGTGCCTCAGACTTGAGGGGATCCTCCTACCTCATCCTTCTGAGTGCTGGGGTTAAAGGTGTGTGTAACCATGTCCAGCTTTCTAATTCCTTGTTGCCTGAACTGCCCTAACGAGAGTTCCAGGGCAGCCCTAGGGCTTGCACAACCTAGGCTAGGAACCCAAACACTCTAACCTGCAAGGTAGCGCTGATATATGGTATATAGATGACCTTCTTTGTTTTCCACTGACAGAGGCTCAAGATCATTTAGTTCAAAATTTGATGGCTGACAGGGGAGATCAAGTCTCAAAGCCTGAGGCTCAATTGCTGCCCCCAAAATCCCACTATTTAGTTTTAACTGCAGGGCATCAAGCACATACAGTTCAGCACACGCAGACCATCCAAGCCCTCCAGCTCATGGTGCCAGAAAGCAACTTCAAGCTTTCTGAGTCTTCTCTGGCTGTTCCAGCTGTCACTCCTTGGAGACGGCCTATTGGCTAAACCCCTGTATGAGTCCCAAATGCCCCTTTCCTGGGAAGAGAGATGGTAAAAGGTTTATGATAAACCAGAAGTCACTCTCCTCAAGCACTACCTTGGGATGGCCACAATCTGACATACCTTTCAGTCACACGGACCTGAGCACCAGGCGTGGCTTCAGGGTCCTCAACCAGGCCTCAGAGCCTTCAAAGGCCTGGAGGACATCAGTCATAGCAGCAGGACACTGTGGCCTGGGCTGGCCAGGCCATTTCTGTTTTTTCAGCAGAGGATCCTGTACAGCTACTTGAGGATCTCCTGCCTCTTCACACAGCTCATTAAGTAACTTCCTGTTACAGTGAAGAGTTGTCACCGGCTCACAGAACGTTGTCTTTGACGCTATTGAGCTTTATTACCTGAGAGTCCTGAGGTGTCTCTCCACAGATGCCCCTCACATAATCCTGCTACTTTACTTCCTACTTGTCTCACTTCCCACCTGAGAACCCCATACCCAGCCCCCACAACTTAAGAAGCTGTCCACTGTCAACTAAAGTAACTATATCCGCCACACTGCCATGGGGAAGCTGCCCATATGTCCTGAAGGTGCAGATGGGTCTCCTGAGCCTGTGCTGCTCCAGGGTCCACCCGAGAGCTTCAGCTTCATCCCCTGCTCACCTCAGAGGTGCCCGAGCCTGGCCTGTATCACATTCAGAGCCAGGTGGATGCCAACTCAAGTCAAACATCTCCCCCATTGCCCTCCGTCAGTGTGACAGAAAATACCAAGGCATCACGCGGCTCCTGTTGTGTGAGCTGAGGCTGACCAAGGACAGCAAGTGTGCAACAGGTTATTTGTGTCAAAGGCTCTATAACACCTATGCTGGGGGTTTGTCCTAAACCCAAGGATCTGAGCCTCCTTCCCAGGAGGCTACAGCTCAGGGTGTGGGCCATATTCAGTGGGGCAGGCAGGTTGACTCCACCCAGTTGCCAAATGTTTAATAACACCTTTATGGAATGGACAAAAGCTTTTCCAGCTAGCTCTGAAAAGGCTACAGAAGTGTCTAGAATGCTTCCCCAAGAGATTATCTCTAGATTTGGATTTTCTAGGCCCCTTCAAGGTGACAATGGTCCACCTTTTACCTCTCAGGTGATAGTGGCTAAAGAGGTGCTGCCCCCCACCCCCAAAAAAGAAGTGCCGCCAACAGCTCAGTGAAGAACCTGTCCAGGTCTTTGCATACCAGAGCCATGGTCATCTGAAGTGCTGCATGATTGATCTCTCTTATATGCTCACCTCCTACTAAGTGTGGAGGCCCAGTACTAAGGCCAAGATATATCTCCACTAAGTATTCTCCAGTAGGCATTACAAAAATGTAGATCACAGGTATTGCCACAAGGATCCTTGCCCAAAGGCCTATCAACCTAGAACATTATCTCATTAAAACACATAAGAGCCGGACATGGTTGCACACGCCTATAATCCCAGCAGTTATAAGACTGAGGCAGGAGGGTCACTGCAAATTTAAGGCCAGCCTGAGTTACATAATGAGTTCATGGCCAGCCTGAATCGCATAGTCAGACCCTGTCTAAAACCCCCACCCCAGAGAGAGCATACAAAGTCATCAATTGACTCCTTTTTAGAAAGGCCTTTCTTCAGTATTTCTTCTTTCCCCATGGTTGCCAGATAAATCCACCATCCTTGAGTCAAATCTTAGAAGGCACAAGCTTCTCATGAGACCTCCAAAGGTTGGGCATGGTACCGCATGTCTGTAATTCCACCACTCATGAGGCAGAGGCAGGAGGGTAGTTGCAAGTTGGAGGCCAACCTGGGTTATGTAGTGGGTTCAAGTCCAGCCTGAACTAAAATGACCCTTTCTCAAAAGACCCAACATTTAAAAAAAAAAAAAAAAAGGAGACCTTGGATGCACCTTGAGAACATACTTATTAGTGAAATAAATAAGTCACACATGTGTAAACATCATATTGTTTCATTAGTGTGACAAGCTGGAAGAAAAATTACGTATATGTTTATGTATATAAAAAATAGCCAAGATAGTTAAAAGAAAAAAAAAAAGCACAATGGCCTCCTTTGTCATCCACATGGCCTGTCCAGAAGTAAATTCAATGCCTCCCTTCACTGAACACCTCTGTGTAGGTTCTGCCTTTCCTTCTACACCTTGTCCCAGTCTTTTTGTCACAGAAAGAATGACCTCAGCCAAAGCAATGATTTAGGTCACACCTGCCTTTACGTTAACTAACCCACCGTGGGCCATTTTGAGTTGATTTTTGGATGTCTTAAGAAATTTTTGATGTGCTATAATGTTTGGGGTTTTTTTGCATGTAGGTAATCCAGTTGTTCTAGTATATTTATTCAAGGTACAATTCTTTCTCCACTTAATTGCTTTTGCATCTTTGCCAGAAATCAATTGTCTAATATGTGGGTATCTATTTTGGGACTTCATATTGGTACCTTGGTGATTTATCTTTATATCAATGCTGTTTTGTCAAGATTGTTGTAACTTTATTTTTTTATTATTTTTTTTTTTGCGGTACCGGGGATTGAACTCACAACCTCGCGCCTGCTGGGGCAGGCGCTTAAGCCACTGAGCCAAACTCCCTGGCCCTAGTTTTTTGAGGCAGGGTCGCACTATGTAGCTCAGGCCGGCCTTGCACTCGCGTTGTAGCCCAAGCCAGCCTCGAACTCACAACGCTCCTCCTACCTCAGCCTCCCGAGTGCTGGGATTAAAGGCGTGCGCCACCACGCCCGGCTTGTTGTAACTTTATGATAAGTCATGGGATTGGGAAGGGTTGGAGCTCTATTTTGTCCCTTTATCAAAGTTATTTAGACTATTCTGAGTCTTTTGTATTTCTACAGAAATGTAAGGATCAAAATGTTGATTTTTATGAAAAATGATGTTGGCATTTTGATAAAGGATTGTGTTTTCTGATCTTTATTATTTTCTTCTATTTATTCTTGGTTTTACTCTGTCTTTTATTTTAAGGAAAGATATGAGGGCATTTCATAACTTTCTTTTTTTTAAATATATGTACTTGGTGTTAAAAAAATAAAATAAATAATGAAAGTAGGACAATATTCCACTGAAAAAATAAAATAAAAAGACGACCTCCTCATCCTTGGAATGAACTTCTGGAAGACTTGAAATCACTGTCCAAGTACACTTCAGTTAAGTGAGTACCACATTATGCCCACCCTGCCTTCCAGCAGGGGACTACATGCACCTTGATGCCGGGTGTCCTTCCCTTCATGGAACCTTGCAACAGTCACCTTCTGGTCCTTGTGCTTTTGGGGACCATGGTACCCACGTGAGGCTTCAGTTATCAGTCCTGTTCAGCCATATTTTATCTTTTGCTTTGGATGGACCTGCTCTCTCTAGATCAACTTGGTAATTAATACATGCATACATACATACATACATATATACATAAATGTTTACAACCATTATTTTGAAACAGGCTCATGCTAAATGGCTAAATTTCCCTAATGGCCTGATCTTGCAATCCTCCTGAGCCTCCCAGTGTTGAGATTACAGCCATGGTTTTAGTTTTTTGGAAAAGCACTGGCTGTGTTGGGTAACAGGAATGAAGTGAATGAGCCTCTAGAGTAAGGATGTGTTAACTGGCCAGGAGTTATCCATTTAGCATCTGCCCTGGGTCCTCAGCCTGTGGTTTCCAGCTGTGATTCGCTGGCTCTCACTGTCCCAGAACCCTGCTGGGCAGTGCAGGAGTGCGGGGCGGGAAGGTCCCTACATCCAAGATGACACATGGCGTTTTGTGGGCCTGTATTCCTGAGCTGTGGGTCATCAGTGTCTCTTAATCCTGCTGCCCCTAGCAGGAAGGCTCAGGGGACAACCATTAGGGAAGGTGTCCAGGACAAAGACACTGCTACCACACGCAGCCTCAACAGCTCTTCCTTCCAAGGGTGACTCTAGGCTGCCAGGCTGGCTGAGCTCCCTGCCCCTAGGAGGGGGTCCACCCACACCGCCCTCTGAGTCTACAAGTCAGGACAGACCAGGGATATAGTTCAGTGGCAAAAGTGCCTGCCTGACAAACACAAGGTGCTGAGTCCAATTCCCCATACCAAAAAAAAAGTCAGAACACAGTGTATCCACCTTTTGCTTAGAAAAAGTGACAACTTTCGAGCTCTGGGTGTCAAGCTAAAACCGGAAGTGCTAAAACTACTCTTATTAGGATGCCAGGCTACTAAAGAGTTCCAGGCAGAAGAACTTTTGGTCCTAGTGGGTGGTAGTGTGCACCAGCTACTTGGAGGGCTGAGGCAGGAGGATCCCAAATTTGAGGCCAGCCTGGCCACCCAGTGACACCCTAATTTTGTTTTATTTGAGAAAGACCCAGGCTGGCCTTGAACTCATGGTGTTCCTCCTGCTTCAGCCTTCCAAGTCCTGGGACTACAGGAGTGCACCACCATACAGTTTGAGACCTTAAAGGGGGAAAATTTTTGTTTTTTTTATTTTTTGAAACGGGATCTCACTATGTATTCCAGGCTGCCCTCAAACTCACGGTGATACCCTGGCCTCCCAAGTACTGACATTACAGGCATGCGCCACACTGGCAAAGCTCTTGGTCTTGGAAGCCTGCAGAAAGCATTCACAATGGATGAAATTCTGCACTCTGCTAGAATCTGGGGTCCCCACACAGCTGGTGGGGGCAGCATGATCTTGAGGGCAGCCCTTAAGTAGGGGGAGCTCATCACTCAACCCACACCTGTCCCCAGGCTACAGGAGCGGAATTCACCACACAGCGTGTTTGTCCAGTCCTCATCTAGAACCCACGCAGATCCTGTGAGGCACCAGTCCGTCAGACCTGCTGGGCTGTGTCCCCCTCACCATCCACTTGTACAGCCTGTAACCCCCAATCCACCCGCACCCATCAGCTGAGACCTCTGCCTCAGCGTGCAGGAAGACTAAGCAGCTGCAACCCGAGCCTGCTCCCTCCTAACCCGTCCTGTCCTGTCCCTTCAACTGTGCCAGCAGGGCCCAGCAACAGTGCCAGTTTCTTCCAGTGTGAAAAGGATGGTGGCACAGGACAGGGCCGCACACTGTGCTTGTGTGTTCATCATCCCTAACCAACACACTGGGAACACCGGGCAGTGCCAGAGGGGCCCGAGGCCCAGGAGATAGGCCTTTGAGGCACTGGGCTACTATCAAGAAGGGGACCTGTAGTAACTCACCGAAAACGCACAGGCACATACACACCCGCCACTCATAGCCGTTTATTTTTCATAGATGGTTCTGACACAAGGAATAGAGCAGCGTGTGCACAGCACTGTCTGACCAGTGAATCAAGCCCATTTCTCACTGTGTTCCAGCACCTGACCTACCACATAGCTCTCGACGACACTGAGGACGCTGTGGCATCTGGACAGCAGACACTGGGCTAAAAGTGGGAGTGAGTGTCCTTAGTGTATTAGATGGGGAGGCACAAACCTGAGCACAGACTTGTTCTCCACACACAACCAGACAGGGCCACAGCAGGTTCTGCCAGCTCTGTGACCATGGCTGAGGAAGGATAAGGCATCCACACAGGTGGAGCACACAGCTGTCTCCTCTCCAGTCACCTGTCCGCCACAGGCTCCAGGGACAGAGACCAAGACTGGAAGCAGAGTGCCACCAGACAGTTCTACAGAATCTGAGGGGTCTGACTTTAGTTTGGATTAGTGCGTTCTGAGAGTTAATTTCTTAAAAGTTTTTTTTTTAAAACATTCTATGTGTATCTCCGACACTCAGTTCAGTTCCTCACAGACTGCAACCTGGTGCCAGTTTCAGGGAGCAGCAGAGGCAAGTCCGTCTCCACCGAAACCCCACCGATGGAGTGCATGCTCCTGCGGAAAGCGCTGACGGCAGCAAGCTGCTTTAGCTTCTTTTGGGGCAGAAGGCCACCGGCTCCTCTGAGAGAAAGATGGACTAAGCAGAGAGCAGTGAGTTGGCTCCTCCGAGCCCCAGCACCACAGTACAGAAGGCCTGGACCCTGGGGAAGGAGAGAGGCCCGCAGTAGGCGACATCTTGTATGTCTGACATTGCCCACACTGCAGAGTGGGGCTGCATCCTTCGTGAACACAGCCCAGTTGCCAGTGTCCCCTGTATCCTACCCGTACTCCACCCAGAACTTGTCCCTATTCAGCCAAGAGACTCAGTGGAACCTTTCCACTGGAGCTCCTCCACTCCTGTAGCAAGCGGATGAATGGCACCCTCACAACCTGTTGGAAGCACGGCCCCGAGGGAGGGAAGGGTGTAAAGTGGCGAGTGAAGTTACTGTTCATTACCAGGCTCCCTGCAGCACGCTGTCCAGAGCCGTGAGGGCACCTGTCAGTCCAGGATCTGGCTCCTGTGCACCTGAGCACCAGCGCCAGAGGCAGCTGCCTTTTCTGCCCTAACTGAAAACCCAAGTGCCAGAGGCCAATGCAGGGTGCTGCTTGGTCCTCTGAACAGTTTGGTTCCTTAATACTAACACTGGTAAGGAAATTGCTCACCAGCACCCCAGCTAGGACAGCCCAAGGGGGAAGATGCTGGCCAGAGAGCACAGAACTTGCTGGACTCTACTCTCAGCCTCGGAGAAGGCCTTCCTCTCCTGGCCATTCTCCACAGAGGCCTCCATTCACCAGCTCTGGAGCTACACGCTAGCCCACCCCCAAGGCCTGGCTCAGGACTGTGTCCAGGTGGGGACTTCTTCCAGATGCACTAATAGAGACCGAGACGTTAACTGTGCCTCTTCCTGCAGGCTTGTGGCCAAGTCACAGTGCATAGCACATGGAGCCACACTGTAGCCTGAGCAGGAAGGGGACACTGGCAGTGCACCCTCCAAGGCACAGCCACCACTCTACTGTTCCCTCCACCACAGCACTGGTCCCCAGAACTGACCCTAGGAAAAGCCAAGGACTCACAGGCCAGTGGGCACAGGCTTCTGCCATAGCAGGACAACTTGGGGTACCCAGGCTGCTGCCCTTCAGAAGCCACCCCAACACTGCATTGTGGCCAAGACCATGAGGTGCCAGTGGCCATGTCCACTTTGGCCCACAGAGCTGCACCAAGTTACAGCTTCCTAGAAAAAAAGTAAAGTCCTTGAAAGGAGAAGACCCCAAGAAAAAAACAAGGCAGGCAAGAAAAGCCACTAAGGAGTGAAGGCTGGTGCCCCAGGAATTTCTGTGTTAACTGCTGTCATGGAGATGCATCTGGCATGGACAGCAGCATCTGGGCTGCATGCCTTGCTCCCCACTATCACTCTGGGCCCCCCTTCTGCTTGGCCAAGGTGCACCTCAGCTCTCGCAGGTTCTCAGTCAGCACCTCCACCTCATCCAGGCGGCCATACTGCTTGGCATCAAAGATGTAGGCCTTGATATTGTTGATCTGCTGCAGCAGCAGGTCCTCCTCGATGGGCTCCGTGGCCTCTGGGCCGCTGTCACTGTCCACCTCAAAGGGGTTGGTGCTGGTAGGCTCCTCAAAGGGGTTGCCTGGCACAGGTGGGCTGGCAGGCCTCCAGCTGGGCCTGCTGTCGTCATCCTCATCAAAGGGATTGGGCGCTGGACTGTCGGGGCTGATGAAGGGGTTCCCCGTGGCCATGGCCGAGGTTACTGCATCTTCCTCCTCCTCCTCCTCAAAAGGGTTGTACTCTCTGGGGAGCATGGCCTGCACAGTGGCAGGGCTGGACAGGCCATCCCCACTGAAGGGGTTCAGAGCACTGTCACTCTGCTGGGATTCGCTGCTCTGGGGGAGGCTCTCCTGGCCCAGGGCCCACGAGGCATTGGGTGAGGGCGTCTGAGGGACTGTGCTGCCCAGGCCTGGGGAGGATCCTAGTTCCAGTGTGAAGGCTGGGTGTGAGCGAGGCCCCCAGCTGGGCTCCAGCAGGAAGGGTGCAGCCTCCCGCGAGTCCTGGGCCCGTGTCCGAGAGTGCAGGGAGGTGGCCCGATCCCGCTCCCATTCTAGCTCCTGCAGCCTCTGTAGCTGCTCACGCTGCAGGGCCTCCTCCTCGGCCTGTCTGCGGGACAGCTCGATGGCCTTGGCCGTCTGCTGCTGGTCGTACTCGTCTTGTAGCTGCCGCAGGTTCTCCCCTAGGGTACGCACCTCGTCAGCACGGCCAGCAGCTTGAGCCTGCTTGATGAATGACTCGATGTTGTGGATCTGCTGCAGCAGGGGGTCAGAGTCCTCGCGCTGGCCCTGCGTCCCTGGCAGTGGAAGCCAGCCCTCAGCCTTCCTCGCAGGAGCCATGTCTCCATTGGCTGCCGGGCCATAGTTCCTGTCCTCCAGCCTGCGCTGTGACTCCAGGACAGCCTGGGGAGAACCAGAGCCAGGGTTACAGGGTCCCCAGCTGGGCAGCCTGCCCCCTGCCACCCTATGCACACCCACCTTCCCTCCTTTGGATTGGGAAGCCCCTCTGCCAACAGAAAGGGTGGGCAGTCTCTGATTTTCAAAATTATGAGTGGCAGGTGAGGGAGCAGCTGCCTCAGTCATGGGTTGTACACTGGGCATACACCCCCATGCTCTCGCCTGTTGACAGTGTTAGCACCCATTCAGGATGAACTGAGAAATTATGTCCTGAGAAGCTGCTTCTGTTTCTGCTCTAGGTATGCCAGAGATTGAATTAGGCTCTCAAATACTTTACTACTGAATTATACCCATAGCCCTTCTTTTTTCCCTTATAGTGACAAAGTCTCATGAAATTGCCCAGCAGCCTCAAACTCTTGATCCTCCTACCTCAGCCTTTCAAGTAGGTAGGAATACATATGTAGACACTACACCTGGCTATTTTCTGTGTTTTTTGTGGTACTGGGGATGGAACCTAAGGCCTCTGCAGTTACATCCCCAGCCCTTTTTATTTTCCTGATTTGAGACAGGGTCTTACTGGTCACTAAGTTCCCTAAGCTAGGTTGGAACTTGTGATCCTCCTGCCTCAGTCTACTAAAAAACCTGGGATCACAGGCGTGAGCCAGCAGACCTGGCTATCTTCTGTTTAACAACGTACTTTTTAATGTGGACCCCCAGCAAGTTCCCCAAAAGGGAGTACTGCCAATCTCTGATGTTCTTGGCATGAGAAGCAGTGGGACCACAGAGACAACACAAGGACCTAGAAGAGAATTACTCTGGTTTCCACAGATGGGCACACACTGCCCAAGAACAGAAACGAAAACAAACACGTCAAAGAGAGAGATACCACACACCTGAGCTGCAACACAAAACCAAACTCAAGAGACAGAGAGAGGGAGAGACAGACACATATACAAAGGCACAGAGAGAGAGAGAGAGAGAAAGAGACAGACAGAAAGAGAAAGAGAGAGAGAGAGAGAGAGAACACAAGCACACACATGCATGAGCAAGGCTCTGGTGACACAGGCAGGTAGACATCAGAAGCCAGACACATATACAAAGGCACAGAGAGAGAGAGAGAGAGAGAGAGAGAGAGAAAGAGACAGACAGAAAGAGAAAGAGAGAGAGAGAGAACACAAGCACACACATGCATGAGCAAGGCTCTGGTGACACAGGCGGGTAGACATCAGAAGCCAGCAGGTCACCAGGAAGCAATGGCTGCCACCTGCCCAGGCCCTGCACACCTGTCTCTCCAGCATCCTCTTCCTCTCCATATCCTGCTTCCTTTTCTTTTTCAGCTCTTCAAACTGTTCCTTGGTCGGAAGTGACATCAAACCCAGCAACTTTTCCTGTAGGGGTCATGACAGGGTCACACTTACACTTGGGGAGAAATGGACCTTAAGCTCCACAAGCTCAAGCTGAGCTATGCCACCCTGGGGAGTGGCAAAGAGGAGTGCACAGTGCACAAGGCCAGCCTCTACTCCAGAGGTCGCACTTGGTACTCGCCACCCACCACTCCCTCCTCCCAGTCTCTGATGGGCTGTGCACTCATAAGCCAACTCCTCAGCTGGGCATCGCCTGCCACTCTAGAAGCTGGGCTGCCAAAAACAGGAAGTGTGAATCCCAGACCTGGGACCCAGCCTGGTGTCCAGTGGGCCCTCAGCAAATGGGACAAAGACCCAGTTCTTGGCACTACTGTGTGGAGACACAGCCCCCACATCCCCACTGGGCCATTGCAAGGAGGTTGAATGCGGCTGCTGCGGCACTCAGGGGCACAGGGCAGAAAGATGACTTGGTCCAACCCTGGGGTATAGGTGTCCCAAACCATCAGCCAGAGGCCCAAGAAGAGGCTCCATACCCTGCCATCTATCACTTCCAGCCACAGAGCCCCAGGGCCCCCCACACCCAGCTGAGGGCCAAGGTCAGGTGAGGACAGCCCTTCACATGGCGGCAGTGCAGGGACTGGTGAAATGGAACTTGGGAGAAAGGAAGCAGACTGGCAATGGGTATGAGCCCCAACTACTGCATCTGAAAAACTAAACGGAAAAATACCAGAATGAGCCATGACTAAAAGTCTTCCTCTCTCAGAAACTCCCATTTTTCTCTTTCAAAACGTGGCAGTTATGACATACTACTGCTCTTAAAGAATAACTGGTATACAAGGGAAAACGCCATGGCGGGGACCTGTCCAAGTTGAGAACCAGGGTGCCTGGGCGAGCTCCCTGGCCTTACCTGCACAAAGAGTGTGGCTGAGTACCGGATCATCCTCTGCAGCCGCAGCATGTTGGGGTGCGGTGGGGGATCCTGGTTCAAGCCCAGGGTTAAGATCTTCTTACTGGACCAGAACAAACACATCAGAAACAAGATGAGAGGTCTCCAGAGCTGCAGGTGTTCATGCCAAGACAGGTGAAGATGGGTGACTCCACTGTCTCCTGCAAGGCAGAGCCCAGCTCCTACCCTGAGTAGACTCAGCACCTAACACAGCACAGGATGTGTGACACGCTCAGTCGCTAATGGATGCACCACACCAGTGACCTGGTTTCACCAGTGAGCAACCTGTGCAACTGCACAGGGTCCAGTACTTCAAGGAACTTGTGCTTGTTTAAGTCCCTGTACCTCCTACACTGCCAAGGGCTGATTTAACCCCAACCGCCAGGCCATAGTTTGGAAGCAGCTATGACTTGAGATGTGGGCACAGCTGTGAACTGTGAGCCCTGGCTGGTTTCCTTGCCTGCAGTGTAGGCACTGCCCTGGCCTCAGTGACCTTGGGGTCACTGTGCTGCTGTCACTAGTGCTGAATCATGGGGTCACACTTGGCCCCAGCCTGAGGCCCCAGGCCCAGAAAGAGCTTGTCCCTGGCACCATCCCCAGCCTCACCTCAGGGCATCTATGAGCTCATATACTTTCTGCACCTCCAGGCGGAGGTCGCTGGCTTGCTCCAGGCTGTAGGTGGTCTCCCCGGCACTGCAGAGAAAGCACAGGACAGAGCCGTGTCAGGTTGTGCTGACTGGGGGCTGCATGCGATGCTCAAGGCATGAGGCTGTACCAGGACGGTTAGTATTTGGAAAGGGGCATTTCGGGTCTCAGACAGGAGCTATGATCGAAAAATACAGACCATGTTTACATTTTTTAAAAAACGTATTATGCGGGGCATGGTGGCGCATGCCTTTAATCCCAGCACTCGGGAGGCTGAGGTAGGAGGAGCATTGTGAATTCGAGGCCAACTTGGGCTACAACATGAGCACAAGGCTGGCCTGAGCAACATAGTGCAACCCTGCTTCAAAAAACTAGGGCCGGGAGTTTGGCTCAGTGGTTTAAGCGCCTGTCTGGCAGGTGCGAGGCTGTGAGTTCAATCCCCGGTGCTGCAATAAATAAATAAATAAATAAATAAAATGTATTACAGTGAAACACATTGTCTTCATTACTTTCACATCACTGAGACACAATACATAACTCCAAGGACTAGGTCTGTTTTGGTTCAGTTTATAGAGACTTCAGTCCATTTTTGTTCCAGAGCAGGGGGCAAGGCAAAGGAGAAATAGTTCCTGGCAGGATAGCTGTAAGCAGAGTGTGATCAGGAGGAGTGGGGAGATAGCCCCTAACAGACCATGCCTCCAGTGACCCACTTCCTCCAATCAGGCTTCACTTTGCAACACCACATTCAGTCATAAATTCATCAGTGGACCAATCCACTGATGAGTATCACACACCCATGAGCCAATCGCCTCCCAAAGCCCCACCTACGAGAGCATGAGGCTCTGGAAGGACATCTATCCATAAACTGTAATAGACATATTGCCATGAATCCCCTCAAACTGCCCCCATCCAATTCAAACACACTTATCCCATCATTTTTGGCCACTTTTGGAAGCCACTCTAAAGTCCTCTTTTGCTGCCTCAGTGTCCTTAATCAATTCAAAATGTTTCTCTTTTCATTCTGACTTTGGGGAAGAGCCCAGAGACCTGGTAAATGAGGGCACTGTATGTTTTTACAAGCCTGTCTTCCTGTTGGATGGCACTTGGCAGCAGCATACACATATTTTTTTAATTATAGCTCATAAAGACACTCAGCAAAGAGGATTCCAGACCTGCTGCAGAAAGTGGCAAGAATGGGATGAGTGTGCTCAAAGTGGGGGTGGGATCTGGTGGGGTGGAGGACTTCTAGGTGGGTTCGTGGAAATGTCTTTTACTGTAGTATTTTTTTTTTCTTCAACATTGACTGTATCCTTTGATCATACCCCTTGTGATATAGCGCTTATTCCCTAGAAGGCACATATCACCCAGAAGCCATCTCCACATGTAGACCACAGGGATGGGGCCAGGCCTAAGGACCAGCTCCAGCCACAGCAGCAGACACAGCAGCTCCACCAGATCCTGTCCCTAAGCAACCTCACGGTGTCTGGTGAGATGTACAAAGTGGTCACTGAATGAGTCAGTCACATAGCATTAGGGTTCAAAGCCCCCTGACTTTTCATATTCAAATACTGCAGGAGGAGGATGACTAAGGGTCGCTCCCCCACCCCCGCAGGCCTAGGCCATGGCCCAGCTCACAGGGCTCCTGAGGCTTGTGCCCCACATGACAAAAGGAGGGCCTCAGAGTGGCAGATGTCATGGGCGACACTGCCACTGCTTCAAACTTGTCAACCCCCTCCCAGACTGCTGATACTGAGTGTAGCCCAGGGACTAGATTCCAGGCCTCTGGGCAACCAACAACTCCAGCTGAAGACATACTGCCATGACACAGAATTCAAAAAGCCAACATGGTAGGTTCATCATCTCTCAGCACACAGTAGTACAAAGAACCTCAGGTTGGAAGCAGAAAAACAGATTTTGATTGTTTGTTTTGAGATGGGGTAACACCAAGTTGTCCAAGCTAGCCTTGAACCTTGGGCTTAATGATTTGCCCACCTCAAATGGGGTAAAGGCTTTTTCTTGCTACCTCCAAGCCTGGAAAACAGCAAACTTGGCCCAAATGTGAAATCATTTTCTCAGGTCTCAGTCACATCAGCCAACTCAATCCCTCAAAGCACTGTCACATACAAAGTTATCTCATCTGTTACATGCTCCTGAGAGCAGCACTGCTGTCCCTGGTACCTGCCACAGGCCTGCACCTACAGCAGTACCTGGCAGAGCATGTCCTGGGCCAAGGAGCAGGAGATGGCCACTCGGCTGGTCAAGGAGGCCTCAGAAGCCAGCGCTATGGGCAGGAACGAGGCAAGCAGGAATGCAAAGCCCAGGGCCCAAGACCAGGAGCACCCTCCTCTGTGGCCAGGTAGGGATGGGGCCCAGTTGACACAGACAGAAGAGCCCCAGAGCAACATTGGAACACACAACACAAGGGAGGAGGTATTTCTTGAACAAACCACCTGAGCTTAGTTACTCACATTCCATGTGGCAGACATTTACAGACTCCAAAGACAGGAAAGAGCACTGGGCCTGTCAAAAAGTTCATTTCCTTTTACTTTTCTGAGACAGTCTCACTGTGTTGCCCAGGCAGGTTTAAGTGATTCTCCTCAGTCAGCCTCCTGAATAGCTGGAACTATAAGCCTGCACCACTGTGCCCAGCTTCAAATTCATTTTCTTCACATGTGAGAACTACACGATAGATATAGTAGGCTGTGAAGGAAAGTCAAGCTCACACTCCCTGTGCTTCTGAAACCCTAGAGAACTGCCACAGTAAATGCTGGAGCCAAGTCTGACTCCATTCTAACATGGTCCATGCCCTACAGACCTCCTCCATGTAGCAGGCAGGGCAAGACTGTACTGACCCAGCCTCAGCCCCAGCTCCAGTTCACACTCAGCCTGCAGGAGCCATGTGCTCACACGGCTGAGCAAGCAAAGGGCCAGTGGCTGCAATCCTCAGCTCTGCTGCTACAGCCCCAAAGCCGCTGCCGGCAGCAACACACAAAGGGCAAGACTCCACTAAACTGTACAGCGAAATAGGTGGAGAACATGTGACCCTCAAACTGTTGCAGAATGCAGTATGGTGCAGGCCTGAAAGGACGTGGCCACTTCTCATAATAAAGTTACCACAAAACCTAGCACTCACAGGTATCCACCCAAGAGAAATGGAAATGTGTCTGCAGAACAACTTGCACATGTGTGTTAAATGCATGTGATTCATAGTAATTTTAAAAAAAACCCAAATGTTCATTAACTGATGAATGGATAAATGAATACAGTACTGTACACAGGGCATTCGTACAAAAGGAATGAAGGGTGCACACACAACTACACAGGTGAACCATGAGAACACTGCACTGTGTGACAAGTCAAACACGAAAAGCCACATTCATGACACCATTTATGCAAGATGTCAAAACAGCTGTGCCACAGAAACAGGAAGCACATTAGGGGGTGCCAGAGAGCAGAGATGAGTGCTCGTGGTGTGAGGTTTGTATCAAAGCAAGTAGAGGGTGTGGAAGGCAAGGGTGTGGAAGTAGAGGGTGTGGAAGAGGAGGGAGTGGAAGAAAGGAGGTGGTGGTAGCTGTACAACTATGTGAATGCAGTAAAAATCACCCCACTGTACACTGTAAAAGGGAGGATTTCACAGTGGGCACAGTGGTACATGTCTGTAACCCCAGCACTCAGGAGGCTGAGGCAGTAGGATCATTGCAAGTTCGAGATCAGCCTGGGCTACAAAGTGAGCTCAAAGCCAGCCTGAACCGCATAGCAAGACCCTGCCTCAAAAAGACAAAAAAAAAAGTGTGGGGGAGAATTTCATAGTGGTGGAGGGAGAGGAGGGAGAGGAAGAGAAGAGAGGGAAGAAGGAGAAAGAAAAGAGAAAAAAGAAAAGAAAAAGAAAAAAGAAAAGAAAAGAAGAGGCAAGGCAAAGCAAGGTTTCCATCTGCACTACTCAGTTACAGAGTGCCACTGTGCAGCGCCAGCCCCCCACCCCCACCCCACCCCTGGACAGCATGAAGAATACTTACTTCAAGGATGCGGCCATCCGCGTGTATTCTGGGGCTTTCTGGTCCACCTTCTCCATGCAGAGCCGCAATTTCTGAGAACAGAGGAGAGGTGTCTGCCAACTCTCAGGACACAAACGCTCACCCAGAATCAGGCTGCACCCACTGAGATGTGAGAAAAGTGCTCCTTTTTCAAAACTGGGGTCTTTTCCTTATGGCTATCAATTTCCTAACTTATAGACCTACTTTCCAAGCATAAGGCCTTGCAGAAGGCAACGAGACTGAATGCAGCCCAACCAGACATACTGAGAGCACCAGGCCTGTCAGTGCCCAGGCAGTGAGTCTGCCAAGACAGGAGAACATGGTGATGCCAGGCAACAGCAGGACAGGGCACACAGTGTCACTATCCTCTTCAGAATAAGGGACCCAGGGAGGTCACAGGCTCCAGAGAGGGTGAAGGATGGCTGCATTCAGTCCTGGTTCTGACTTGTGCCATACTAGTAGCTAAGTATGTAGCTGCATGGGTTCCAGAAACAGTCGTGGTGACCCAAGCACACTGCTCCTCTACCTGACCATCTCCTACTCCAGTGTCCCATGTCTTCCTGACGCATCCCTCTGGTTGGTCCCTATCTCATTACTCCCAACTTTCCTGAGGCACCATCTCTCAATGTGCCTCTGCAATGGCGCTCTGGTATCAGGGAGCGGAAGTGCCTGATCAGCCAAGAAGTGAGCACTCCTGGTCCATGGCAGGGAACATGCAACACTTTGCAGGACCTTCTCCATCACACAAGTCTCCCAGGATTGTCCAGTTCATTATCTCTGAGCCTCCAGCTCCTGCCTGGCCCACAGAGGGACCCCCCTGTCCACCTTGCTACTCTCCAGGGGATAAGGGTAGGTGGGACAGGGCTGGTACTACACTCCAGGGCAGCGCTGCAACTCCCCAGGGCCCCACAGCAGGAATGAACACAACACAAGGGAACTCCGGCACTCCGCAGACAGGTTGGCATGGTCACCTCATAGAGCCTGGTGATGGCAGGCGTGTGCTCGCGCTCGTCCATCTGCTGCTCCCTGCGCAGCAGTGTGTCCTTGCAGTGCCCGCAGCAGCGGATGCGCTCGTCCTCCTTCTCATCCAGCACAGAGCTCACACTGCTCACACTGCCAATGCTGCCACGGCGCGAGCCATGTGTGCTGCCGGGAGACTGGCTGGGGCTGGTGTGGGCGCTCAGGGCATCCCTGCTGGCACTGGTGAGCTTGTCTGCAAACACAGAGGGCACCCAGCTCTCCACCACCCTCACCGCACATGGGTGTCAGGGAGGGAGTTGCGGGGGTACTGAGACCAGACCAGGCTCCACCTTCCTGAGTTCCTTCATGCAGTGAGATCCCGAGGGCACCCCCAGAATGGCCCTCCACCTTGTCCACAGTCATCCCTGGCCTGACCATTTGGCTTCTGCCTTCCACAGCACAGCTCACAGCGAACATCCTCCAGGGTTCCTTCTCTCTCAGTATGACAGAAACAACCCCAGACACTGGCAGCTGTTTGGGGTGGACACTTTCATCTGCACCCTGAACACAGCCAGCAGGGTCACCCCAGGCAGCTACCTGGGAAATGTCAGCCAATAGTCCCCAGGGAGAAAAGTGTCCAGAACATGGCTTAGGCAGTCCCAGGAGAGGCAGGAGGGAATCGAGGTAAAGCAATGGGAGTCAGGGCCACTGAGGACAGCCTGCCTCAGCCCCTACGCTGCCCAGGCACCAGTAGTGCCACTCACATGTCCCAGAAGCCAGGAGATGCCAGTATTAGCCTCTGACTATCTCAAAGGCCACCCTCATACTTGTCCTGTCCTCAAGCTGCCTGTAGCAGCGCTCTCTTGGGTCCACACCTCTGCCCAGGGACATGCAGAGCCCAGGGCTTCTCAATGTCATCTTCCACCCTGAGCCTCCAGCACCCTAGGCATCTCCTGCATGAGGACACTGAGGGCTGTCTGTAACTTTCACTCCAAAGGAATGGCTTTTGAGGTCCTCTTCCCAAAGTGCCCCTGCCACTTCTAGGCAGAAATGACAGCTGCTCTGCCCCTCCTGGGTCTGGACCCATCTCCAATCAAGCAGTTATTTATTGGTAGTCCCTGGCCCCACAGGCACCATGCTCCTCAAAGCAGTGGGTGATGCCTTACAGACAAAGGTAGGGAACGGCCTGAGATCCAGGTCCGGCTGCTGCCAGTTCTGTACAGGTCTCAAACTTACCATAGTTTCCACATTTTTAAGAGGTTGTTAAAAAATAAAATAAGAAGGAGCAACAGCACAGAGACCCTCGGCCCGCTTGCAGTATTTACTCTCTCATTCTTTCAAGAGAGCCTGAAGCCTGTGCCATGTCTACAGGCTATGTGGGCTTCATGGAGACTACAGTGGGCTCTGTGGGGGCCCCCATGGCATCAACTCCAGGGCCCTATGGTGCCAGTGGTTACTGGCAAATAAGCATGTCTGACAGGGGATGAGGTCCGTGTCACCTACTTGCCAAGGGCAGACTGATGAGCTCCATGCACCTCTTGCACATGATTGAGCCACAGAGGCGGCAATGGTGGCGGCGGTTACGGATGCTGAACTTGCTCCCACAGTCGGGACAGAAAGGGACGTCTTGGTCGTTGACCCAAGGCACCACAGACTTTTCGATTGCTTTGGGAAGGATAAAATAAACACAAACACACACACACCATTTAAGAAAGATATAGTCAGGGAAACTGAGAAGGAACAGAAAGAACATGAACAAAGTTCTCTGGTTACCTCGAATCTTCGCTGACTCGGTGTTGGTTCTGTCAAATGCAGTGAGCTGGTGGGAGAAGAGGGCCAGGTGGGTTAGCCAGGGACACCCCAGCCACACTTCACTGTCCATGCCACAAGCAGCACTCTACACATCTGCACTTCTCCAGCCCAGTCTCCAGCCCAACCCCAAAGCTTCACATCTCCAGGTTCTTTCCTCTTCTGAGCCCCTGCCTCATTCTTGCCCTTCATTACCCATATTGGCAACAAACAGGTGGGTGAGGATGGGGCAGTACGAAAGCAGTGGGGAACTCTTCTTTCACTCCTTCTACGTAACAAAAGTCACCACGAGGCAGGCATAGTGGTGCACACTTGTAATCCTAGCACTCTAGGAGGCTGCAGCTTAGCAACTTAGTGAAACCCTGTCTCAAAACATAAAGTAAGATCTAGGGAGGAGCTCAGTGCAGTGCCTTTGGTTCATTCCCCAAGACTGCACGTTTCTGCCTACAAAATTCACAGAAGAGCTGTATGACTCTGCCGCACTCACCACATAATCCAGACCATACTCAGCATGACCTCCAGGGCAAATCACAGCACTCCCTGCAGGATGAGGGGGCCAGTCGCAGGTCCCCACGTTGGACAATGGCCCTGGCTGAGGGCACAGTACAGAACTGGCCATCACTTTTCTTTTCCACATCAAATAATGCTACATACTACACCTTGGAGTGACTCTACCCAGGACACCCCTAAAAAGGAAAGATTTCCTAACAGCCAGGGGCCTTCAGCATGGAAGAAAAGAAGCAAGGCCTAGGGCAGTTGTGACACCCTGGCCACTCCCCCAGGAGAGCCAGCCCAGGCCATACCTGTCCTCCGCGTCCTCAGCATCCCTGTCAGCATCAGACATGTGCAATACAAGGTATAAAATGTGAGAGTTTCCCCCAGAAAACGTGTACTTGCAGAAAAAATATGTCTTAAACAAGAAAATTTACCTTCTCTAACCTGATTATCAATTTATTGACTTCAACAACGTAGTGGTCAATTCTGGCAGCACGGTGTTTTTTGAAGTCAGAAAGATGGCTTCTCACTGTTCCTAGAAGGAGGGAAGGCAGGGGATAAGAGACCTGTCACTTTTCTGACAGAGCCTCTCGACCTTATAGCTGATCTTCAATGACTTCAAAAGCAAAACTTCGAGAACATCTGTGTCCTGCTGAGAACTGAAGGAGTCTGCTGACTTGCTCACTGTGGCCACTGGAGGCTTCCAGCACAGCAGACAGGGCCTGGGTTCTGGGGCCAGCCTGCACCCGAGCTGCTGCTCTGCAGGCACTGTGACCTCAGACAAGGCACTCAGCCACTGTGTGACCCCAAGAACTCACTCTGAGACAGAACAACCATGCTTTCTACTTTATAGGGTTGTTGTGTAGGCTAAAGTCCTTAAAACACAGATGGGTGCATGACTGTTTGTTAAATTAAAAGCTCGGTAACATTATGGATCCGTTTTTTATTCTCCCATTTTTCATCTTTTCTAAAGTTGGTACAGCACAGCTTTTAATCATAATAAAAACAACCCATCTCGAAATGCCCACAAAAGGTAAGGGCTCACAGATGCCTGTGGGGCAGCCGGCTAAGCTGACACTTCCTCAGTCAGCAGCCAGGACTAGAACAAAGGTCTCCAAACAAATACAACTGCGTCACTGATCACTTAAGTGGACCTGAAGCAGTCCCTGTCCAACCCCAGTCCCTGTCCCTCCTCCAGGAAACCAGCACTGTCCTCCAACCTGCAAGCACCCAGTGTCTGTCCTCTTCCCAGTAACCAGCCAGTCACCCATTCCCTGTGTAACAGCCGGTCCATCACATACTATGCTTTTTTAAACATTAACTAAAAAAAATGTTAATCGACAACTATATATTGCATATATTTATTGTGGACATCTTTTGAAACATGCATGCATTATGGAATGGCAAGCTAATCAATATATGTCTTGCCTCACTCATTCACTGTGGTGCTCTCTGAGCAAGTTTGAGGAATACATATTTTTCTAACTTGAGTCACCACATTGTACCATAGATCCCTTAAACTTACTCTCCTGTCTAAAATTTTACATCCTTTGACCAATATCTCCAAATGCTATATTTTTAGCCATCCCTGTCTTTTTTTCTTTAACCATACTATAACAGCTAATTAACTTTTAGTTTAAAATTATTAGGTGTGATTATAAATATTAATTGTGATTTCCTTCAGTGTTCAAATAGACAAGTTGATTAGAAAACCACTTTGGTAATCTGACTTCGCCAATCATATTGACAAACTATGACAAAGCCAGTAGAAGTCCACATATCTGAAATTTCTCCTTCATGTTCCTAAGTGGCTTTCATGTGTGACTCTTAGTTACATTCAGCAATATTTTTTTAAAACTACTTCCTCCCACAATGGTGAAATGTTTTCCCTCTAACACAGTGGGCCCTGGGCACCAGGGGGTACTGAACATGTGGAATGTAGCTGGGATGCAGCTGAGGAAAAGGCTGGATTTTATTTCAGCCTAACCTAGTTACATGTAAACAAGCAATGACAGCTAGTGGCTACTGGACTGGACAGCTCTGCTTTAGGATTTTCTGCATTCTGGAGTGGTAACAGACAGAGTTGGTGGCCCAGGTAAGTATCCCTTCCTGTCTCAGAGCCTCAGTGCTCTCTTCTGAGTGGAGGTGAGCATCATCACCATTTTACCTCACAAGGTGTTTGTGAAAGGTGAACAAGAGCATGATCATGAGCTGGACATGGAGGTGCATGCCTGTGATCCCAGCACACTGGGAGGCTGAGGCAGAAGGATCACAAGTTTCAAATCCACCTGGACAACTCAGCAAGACCCTGTCACAAAATTAAAAAATAAAAGAGAGCTAGCTAAATGTGAAGATGTTGGGTTCAATCCAGTATCACTGCACAAAAGAAAAGATGAATTAAAAACATTGCTGGGCCTAGTGGTCACACTATAATCTCAGCACTCAGAAGGCTGAGGCAGGAAGATTGTTGAGTTTAAAGCCATCCTGGACTACACAGCGAGACCATCTCAAAAAACAAACGTATATATGTATATGGGCAGGTGGGGAAACTGTGACAGAACCCTTATTTATATACTTCAAAAACAGAAAACATCCCATCGCACTGGGGATATAGTTTAGTGTGGATTGTATGCTTACCACCCACAAGCCCCACTATGAATGACTGCTATCATCCAGCAGTTAAAAGACAGGTAAGACTAACAAGTTCAACACAGTATGTGGCACAATCTTTTTGGCAACAGCCTCACTGAGACTTGATTCACATACACACCACTAGCCACTTAAAGTACGAGCTTCAAGGTTTTGGTGTACCACAGGCTTAGCATCATCACAAGCCATTCTAGAATGTTTTTGCACCAGACAGGATGATCGCTTTGAAAGCCAGCAGATAGTACCCACAGGAAGTAAGGAAGTATCTCAGGAAGTAGGCTCCCCACACCCGGGCCTCTCGATGCATTTATCAGTGACATGAGTCCTGAAGGCCACTCTCAGGATAGCCACAGGAAGCTAGAGTCATACCTGCTTCTGTAGCTCAAGGCTGCATGACATGGGCAGGTAACCTGGTGCAGGAGGATGCAATGCGCTCAACATGGAGCACATTAATACAGTGTCCAACACAAGGGGCACAGCTCCTCCTCCTGTGGGGTGTGACATGCATGAGAAACTCAGCCCTTGGCTTCACCAATGCCTCCTAGCCAAATCTGAAAACACTGCCCAGAATGTAGGAGATGTTTGGTTCCTATCCCACAGGGAATGCTCACATCAACAAGAGTTTCTTACCCAGCTCCTGGGGCTCCCACATGTAAGGGTCGACTCCTCCATTGCTGAAGGACTCGTATCCTGGGGCCCCTGGCTCTGCTCGGTCATCCCCTTCCCGTCTCAGCAACTTGTTCTTTGCTTTCTTAGCCTTTTGGACAAGACCTTGAAAAACAGAACAAAGAGCACAAGTGAATCATCAAGAGTACCCACTAGCCGGGCATGGTGGCGCATGCCTTTAATCCCAGCATTTGGGAGGCTGAGGTAGGCGGAGCATTGTGAGTTTGAGGCTGGCTTGGGCTACAACGTGAGCGCAAGGCCAGCCTGAGCTACGTAGTGCGACCCTGCCTCAAAAAACCAGGGCTGGGAGTTTGGCTCAGCGGCTTAAGCACCTGTCTGGCAGGCACGAAGTTGTGAGTTCGATCCCTGGTGCCACAAAAAAAAAAAAAAAAAAGAGCACCCACTAAAAGATCAGGAGAAACATCAAAAACAAAGCTGATGAAACAACTATCCTTGTTAAAATGCACAAGCTGTGTGTCAGCCCATAATACCAGCACTCCAGGAGGCTAAGGACTGCAAGTTCAAGCCCAACCCGGGCAATTTAATGACTTAGTAAGACCCTGTCTCAAAAAAGGAAAAAAAATTTTTTGTAAGGGCCAGGGCTGCTGCTCCGTGCAAAGAACCTAGGGTAGTTCAATTCCCAATACAAAGAAAAAAAAAAAAACCCAATAGTAGGATCCCAAATAAAACACAGCAGTAAGCATGTGAACACCACATAATAAAAGTAGCATAGAGCACTAGTCAGTATTGACAGGAAGCAGGGTTCTGTGCTACATACAATGTAAAGCACTGCCCATCACCAAATTTAAGAGCCCAATTGAACAGGGTGGTTAAAATCAAATTTGATGAGGGAACCAGGATAACCGAAGTATTTTTCTAGGTCTGAAACCAGGTGGTGGTTATTCGTATTTTCAAAGCCTATTGTACACTTAGAAACTTTTGTATAAACACCACAATGACATAAAGTGGTTGTGCTTGCTCCTTTGTTTCCTTGTGGTGCTGGGACTGAATCCAGGGCTGGTGTATGCTTAGCAGGCAGACCACCCCTGAGCCCCTATGGTCTTTCCACAAATCAAGTTATGGGTTTGATGTGGCTCAGTGGTGGACTGCTTGCCTCAATTGTATAAGGCCCCAGATTCTGTTCCCAAAATTTCATAATGTCTACAGTATAAAATTTGTAAGTAAACAGTTCTCATTTGTGAGTAAACCTCAGGATGCAATGCTGCCAAACCAATATCCCACTGACCTTAACCAAACATACAACTCCTCTCTTCCACCTCTGCCTAGCCACTTCTTGAACACGTGAGAATATTTACAGAAAGCTGCAAGGAACAGACCTAACCCTCAGCACAACACACATCACAAAACCTGGCTTGGTAAAAAGAGAAAACTATGGGAGGCTGAGGTAGGAGGATCACAAGTTACAGCCCCGGTTGTGCCACTTAGTGACTTAGCAAGAGCCTGTCTTTAAATAATTTTTAAAAAGAGTGGAGACGGAGCTCAGTGGGGGAGTCTCTGTATGTGATTCTTAATGCTAGCAGAAAAAAAAGAAAAAATAAACATTTTCTGAATCAGGGCTTTGGATGCACCAGGCACGATGCATCCAAATATGTGATGCCAGGTCATGCTCAGTGTCTGAGGTGGTGACAGCCCTACTTACAAAAGAGGTGACATTAGAGTTGGGGGAACTTGCTCCCCGCCAGATCACAGAGCTCAGGACAGCAGGGCTGTAAGTGGATACCTTGCCTGTGTGAAATGAGGCCCAGTTCACCCCAGTCAGCCCAGTACAGCCCTGCACCTCTACAGAATGAAGGTCCCACCAGCCCTGCTGAGGGGACACAGCCAACACTGACCTGAATAGCAGGTCACCAGCAGGGAAAAAGGGCTTCAGGTTCCAATTTCAAGTTCCCCTCTCCCTGATGGCTTTAAATCCCAGGTGTCTGCCATAGGATCTAACAGAAAATGTCAGATCTGATACGAAATGCTGTTTATGCCGTGACTTGTAACAAATCAGTTCTTCACAGAATTCTCGTGACTTGTGTCCCCTCAGTAATGTCAGAAATGCCCCAGGGCTTTCAAGAATCAGGTGGACACAGACTTGGAGGGACTGCGAGCAGCAGCCAGGCAGAGGAGAGAGATGTGTCAGTTACCCTGTCACCCAGTAGTCACACTCTGTGAGATTATCTGTCACTCAGAGACGGCTTCTTCCAATAGGAAAAACGCCACAGCTAAAGGACATCCTTCACCATGTGTGAGAGTTGCCTTCTCAAACAACAGTGGACGGAAACTGCCTCATGTGAACAAAAGGTCCAGCAGTCAGGAAACTGGAAACAGCAAACAAGGCTTCATTTCTGCAAATATGACTGAACAGTGGCGAGTCACAGGGCTGTCCATGCCATGCAACCACATCACGAGACTGAAATAGTGCCACACCCTGCCAAGTGGTGCAACCCTTCCAGAGCTGGCCACAAGAACCAACCATGCACTTTTAGAAACACAAAGCAGAGCTACAGCTGGTTTTCAATCCCCTTCTCTTTTCCCTACTGTAAATGAAGCTGAACCCAGGCCAGGGCTCCAAATCATAGCCTACTTTTCAGGCATGATGAGTTTTATCTTTCTTTTTAAAACTGCCTTCTAAACCTGACGCCAAAGTTTAGTCTTTTGATTTTTAACTTCTTAGTTGTCTAAAAATATAAATGCCTAAAATTTCAAAAGACCAAAGACAAAATGGAAACATGATCTGATTTTGAAAGGATTTTTCAAAACAAATCTTTGATGTCAAACTCTAAAACTTTACTTTCCTAGCTGGGCGTAGTGGTGCATGCCTATAATCCCAGCATTTAGGAGGGTGAGGCAGGAAGATCATAATAAGTTTGAGGCGACCACACGTTTGAGACATAACAAGGGTCCTTGTCTCAAAAAAAAAAAAAAGACAAAAAGACAAAACAAAACCAACAACAGAAAATTTTGACATGAGTTTCTTCCTAACTAAACAAATGACCACTAGTCCTAAAGGAATGGTTAACACAATTTCTTAGTTCTTTTCAGGAAGGAAAAAACAAGAGGGCTTTCCTGTTTGTTTTTGTGGTGCAGAATCAGATCCAGGATCTCAGGCATGTACTGAGTTACACCCCTAACCCCCACAAGAGGAGCCTCAAGTTTCTTTCACAAAATTTCTACTCCATGTTATATTCCCTGAATGGATTTCCATATGTATTATTCTTTAAACAATCTCAAGGGCCGGGAGTTTGGCTCAGGGACTTAAGTACCTGCCTGGCAGGTGTGAGGTTGTGAGTTTGATCCCTGGTGCTGCAAAAAATTTAAAAAATTTAAAAAATAAATAAATAAACAATCTCAAACATCTTTCCTCTTCAAACAGGATCATGGGAGGCACCTGCGCAACTGGCAAACCAGCATGACTAGTCTCAGGAAAGGCATGGCACGTGACTAAGCTTGCTAGAACCAGGGAAGCCCTTCCACTACATGAAGAACTTATATAACCAGTTTTGGATTTTTGCTCCTATTTTTTCTCCTGGAAGCTGCAATGCATCCTGTGACCAGAACACAGGGCCCTTCCTAATGCCCTGTGGAAAAAGTAGCAATGGACATATGGAGACAGAGGATTCGGGTCCCAGGCCAACCTCTGTCAGTCCCATATGACTTTAGATAAGTTATCAAAAAGCTCTGAGCCTCACTTATTTTCTATAAATGAGACTGGCCATCTTCCTTCAGGCTTGTTGAAGTACCACGCATGGGAAAGAAACTGTAAAAGTTATAAAATGCAGTGCTATTTTTATTCCTCCTCCAAGTGATGAGCGAGGGCTCTGTTCCAACCTCTGCAGCCAAGAGGCACCTTGATCATCACAGCTCGCAGGACTTTGAAAATGTCTGCCTCTCTCACACATTCGGGAGTAAGTTATAACTGTTAATGTTATTAACTCTCTTTTTTACCCCTGAACTGAGAACTGAGACACAGAGTGGAACTCCAAGGAGAGATATCTGATTCTAAGGTGCACATGACTCACGTTTGGAAGCCAGACCCCACTTGGAAATACACCCATCACTCCTTTCTCCCTAGCCAGTAAAGATTATGAATACAGCATCCAGTCTCTCCACATCCTCACGGCTTTCTGAAAGGCTGTCAGGTACGAGAAGCAAGTTAGCTATGTAACTAGAAAAGCAGGTGCTGGAGGAGCAGCAATTCATTTGGAAACTTGAAATCCAGGAAACACATCATACATATTTAAAATCACCTCTGAAAAATTTTTCTGTAACTCGCCAGAACCTGAGCCCTTGGAAGTTCAAAATCCAAGGTCTTAACTTAGGGGTTGTTTTGGGGGAAGGGGTGTTCTTTATTTTTGGCTTTTCAACTATGACCTTTCATTTCTGGGCTACAGAAGCCAAGGTCCAGGTAAGAAAGGAAAGATGGTGGGAAGCCTGAATTTGTGACAGACAAATCACAGCAGCTGAAAGGCATTCCTGTCCAAACCCTCACAGCAAGGGGTTGGAAAACTTGAACAATCTGGCCAGGGACAGCAGATCATAGAGACTGCAGCTATTCCATTCAAAGCCAGGCTCTGCTTCATGCTGTGCCTTGAGGCCAGTTATCTCATCTGTGTCTGATACCCTTATCAGCAAAATGGTGCTCACAGTCACACAGCCAGCAGGAGTGTTCAAAGAAATGTACAAGGAGACTCTGAACACTGGCAGGCACACGAACAGTGTAGATAGCCACTGGCTACTTTTATTACCATCATATCCTGATGCCACCATGGAGCCCCACAAAAACCATCCCATGAATAAAAGCCCTCAGTCAGAGAATGGGATAAGCTAAGACCTCTTTCTTACTTTTAATCTGCCCTTTGACATCACGGTCTTCCCCTGAATGCTCCTCCTCATAATGTGTCTGTAGCTGATAGAAAGACTGCAGGTCCTTCAAGCACAGCGGGCAGAGGAAGCCCTCCCTCACATCCCCTGGGTCGTCCAGAGAAGCCATGACAGTGGGCTCTCAACTCCAGGAAGGCAAGGGCCTCATGCCAACAGCTCAATTCCTCCCCAGACCAGGGCTCCTGGAACATTAGCTGAACCAAGCAGCATACAGATGACAGGGAAGTAGTGTCATGGCCCTGGTTGAAGTTTCCTCTCTGGAGCAGAAGCAACTCTAAGAAAGAAAAAGGGGGAAAAGTCAAATCAGGCAAATTAATGGCAACTGAGAATCTTCTTTGTTCTTCTCACAGTTCAACAGGCTATATGTTGCACATTCACTGCAAATCTGCAGAAACAAACTGTTTCCCACATCCTTAGACCAGGCTACAAAACCCAGAATGTGAGACCTCACGGGACACCTACTTAAAAGTGGAAAAGCACTTCCTGCAAACAAGATCTGACAGCACTGCTCTTCTATTTACTCCAAATGGTCGAACTTCATCATTTCTATGGCACTTAAGTAAACATTTGATGTACTTATCAACAAGTATAAGTTTTACTCAATTTTCTACCTTGATAATTTATTTAACCATATACTATATTGAGCCAAACTTACATCCAAGCACTAAGCAGGCCCCACCCTGCTTAGCTTCTGAGATCAGATGAGATCAGGCCTGTTCAGGTATTGAGCCAATCTTGATACTTGTAAGACATATGTGTTAAAAATGAGATGAAAAAGATACAGTGTCACCGCGCACACAAACACACAGGCACATGCACAAACAAAACCAAAACAAAAACCTGAACTTCAGTTTAAGGAGGAACAGTAGAAACATAGCAGTCAGAAAGGAAAACCATCCAGGTGCAATGGTATGAGTCTGTGGTCCCAGTCATCTGGGAGGCAGAGACGGGAGGTCGCCTGCACAACACAGCAAGACACTGTCTTATAGTAAATAGGAGAAAAAGAACCTATTTAGTATTTACAGAGTAACTCCTCTCCAACCAGCTTATCAATTTAATAAACCAGTGACAGCTAGACAGCACACCTGATGTTCTCACTACTTCAACCATAAAACTTAGTAAGTTCCATTTTCTGCCTTATTGGCAAAGTAACTTCCAATGTCCCCTCAGAAGAACTACCAGCCATAAAAACAATTCAGACAAAGCTGGAGGAACTTCTCCCCCACACTGCTAGGGCCACAAATCACAGTGGAGCATGTGTGATCTTCGGCTGGAGATAGCGTGGTGGGGCTACGAGGGGAACACCTGGTCCACAAAGTTGAGGGTGGCAGCAACTCGGAAAATAAAGGAGTCACTGGCCTGCTTTTCCTTCTAGATAGGAAACCCAGTGACCACATCCACACATATCCCAGCCCTTGTCCCAGCTCATTACTGAAACTGCACCTCCAGGTCCGACCTGTTCTGTCTGCCGCCAGCTGTGACTGGCTGCCTCCTTCAGGCCCCATGTCCCTGCCACACACCCACCCCTCCATCCAAACCTCAGCTCTTCTGAGCCAGTTCTTACTCAAAGCTGTGTCCAGCAAGAGCCATTGATCTCAGTGTGCATCACGGGGACGAAATAGTACAAACCTAAGGCTTGTGAGGGCACAGATAACGTCCTTCTCCGCAATATCACACCTCAGGGATCTAGCACTGTGCCTGGCACACACAACCAAGAAGCGTGGCGCCAAAGGCCCACTCGGGAGGCTGAGGCAGGAGAATCACAAGCTGGAGGCCAGCCTGCGAAACTTTGCAAGACCCTGATTGAAAATAAATAACAAGGGTAGGGGGTGCACCTTTGTGCGAAGACCCTGGTTTCATCCACAGTACCTAAAAGAAGAAAGAGAAAGAAAGAAAGAAAGAAAGAAAGAAAGAAAGAAAGAAAGAAAAAGAAAGAAAGACCCATGAATGAATGCATGAACTCTAAATCATACCCCTCAATATGCATGCAGCATACTAAACCCTTCGCCGAACGCCGCACCCAGAGCCCCCGCGAGCCTCAGGGTTACCCGGTCCGGAGATATCACAAGGTCACCGACCGCCACCGAGACACAATCGAAGAACACGCGACACGGAGGACCCGGCGGAGGACGGGCGACACTGCCTGCCGCAGAGCGCGCAGAACCTCGCGCACGAACATCCCGCCCGCCACCACCACTGTGCCGCATCCACCACCGCCCGCCGCCCACCGCGACCCACGCGCGGACACCAAAACGTGCCGCACCGCTTCCGAGAGAACCCCCAGCAACAGCCCTCAGTACCCGCTCGGTGAAGGGCGAGAAGTCCGCTCTCGTCGGCGGCCCGCGCTCTGGGCCTGTTCGGCCCTCACAGGGCCGTGGGCGCCATGTCCATCGGCTGCTCAGCGCTCGGCAGGCGCGCCTGCGGAACCGGAAGGGAGGCTGACAGACGCCGGCCGAGCGCCTAGCACTCGAGAGCTCGAGGAGGGCGGGACCACTACGGGTCGGCGCAGGCGCCGTGGAACGGGAACCGGTCCTGTTAAGGGGCGGGGCTTGCGAGGCTCTGCCTGTTAGAGTCCACGTCTGTAGTGTGTAAACAGCAGTTCTGGCGTGGAACCTGAAGCCAGCGGGCAGGTGGCTCTTCACAAGTGTGCGCGAAGACGCGGTCTTTCTCCTGCCACACCGCAACACTCTGAATATTCCAGGGGCCCCTCGGGAGAGGGGCAGCAGAGCCGGGGGATCCCAGGGTCTCCCTCGCAGGACTGGCAGGACAGAGACAGTCACTCCTCGGGCAGCCGGGGGCCAAGAGGCGCTGGACCCTACCCTAACCCTAGCTGCAGCCCTGGCCCTAACCCTGACCCTAACCGTAACCCGTACCCCAGCCCTAATCCTAACTCTAGCCCTGGATTCAGCGTGAGCCCTAACCATTACCGTTACGGTTACCATCACCCTAAAGCTAACCCTAGCCCTAAACTTTGCTCTAACCCTAATCTCGCCCCACGGCCTCCCCCTCCACTTCGGCCTCCGAGGGTGTGGGGCCTGCGGCTTGGACGGCATGGAGTTTGTGGAGCGGTTGCCGGTCGAAGGGTGTGGAGCTGGAGGGTCCAGAGGCCACAGGAGCTCAGGACCTCGCACATGCGGGGCACGAACTGTACCACTGAGTGATACCTGCCCCCACTTTATTTATTTATTTATTTATTTATTTATTTATTTTTGAGACTTGGTCTCGCTGTGTAGTCCAGGCTGGCCTCGAACTTCAGCTATCCTGCTGCCTCAGTCTCTCGAGTATTGAGATCACGGGTGTGCTCCACTACGCCCAGCGCACATATATTTTTCTTCTCAAAAATACCTAACGCAAAAATAAAAAGGACCTTGGGAGGAGATTGGTGACACTGGGCAGCTGAGAGGGGACCTCCTTCGCTTAGAAGCCCCTGTCCCCTGGTCCGGTTAAGAGCCGCAAGGAGCCAGGCGGCCACTAGAGGGCGCCGCAGACCGCCTAGGAGCCCACCGGAGCTGCTCTATTTTCTTCGTGGCTGGTTTCACAGAGGGCACCCCTGCTGCGTCCTCGCATGGTTGCCCCTGGCCCCTGGGTTCCCAGAGTGCTCTTCTCATAAGGGTCAGGGCCGCCCTAGACAGATCTTTTTGTTTGGTTGGTTTTTTGGTACCAGGAATTGAACTCAGGACCTTGCACTTGCCAGGCAGTCGCTTATGGCGCTGAGCTAAATCCCCTAGGAATAATGCAGACGGATCTTTTTGTTTATTTGGTTGGGCTTTTTTGAGGACCACCCTAATAGCTTCGTTTTATTTTGTTTTGCATCCGTGGAGGTTGGACTCAGCTTGCACTCCCAGCCTTTTTTATTTTGACAGAGCGTCTGACAATTGCTTAGGCTAGGCTCAAACCTTCAATCCTCCTGTCTCAGCCTCCCACATCTCCCCCACCCACCCGGGTAAGCAACCTGCTGATTCAGAGTACCGGCTGGGTTGATAGCAACTAAGGTACATGGGGCAACTGAATGGTTGTTTGGTAGATTTTGCGGGCCTGGGGCTGGCAGCCTGGGCATCTCTTGGGAGGATGACAGTATGCAATGTTGCAAATATGGGAAATTCTCTTCTGTCTTGTCTTCGAGGCCCAGTGTTGTTCTCATTGTTTTGCTTTATTCTGATTAAATTTTTTTTGCTTTATTTTATATTCTGTTTTTATTGGTTTTATTGTGTTTTGTTTTTGGTTTGATTTTGCTATACCTGATGGAATGGTCAACTATTCTGAAGATAGCAAGATGTACTATAGTAGCTATTGTTTTCATAGTGTCTTTCTTTGAAGTTCTATACCAGTTCTGCTGCTTTGTTTTGATTGACTTTGTTCTGTTATGTTTTGTTGGGTTTTACTATCTTTAAAATAAAAAAATAAAAATAAAAAGAGGACCAGGTGTCCTTCTGGTTCACCAGAGGCCAGGGACAGTGACACACATTTGTCATCTCAGCACTCCTGAGGCTGAGGCACGAGGGTGGCAAAACCACCTGGGATATGTAGTTAAACCCTATCTTAAAACACAACAACAGCTCACTGGTTGATTCTTGGAACTATAACCCTTGAACTGTGGGCCTGGGAACAGTTCCCAGAGCCTCCTGCGCCATTCTTGGTCTACCCCACTTCTCCTACCTCCTCCAGGACTAGCAAACTCCTACTCAAACCTTAGGACCCATTTCAAGTGTCCAATGTCCTAGGCTTTCCCAGCAGAGATATCTTGTCCTTTGTGGGTCCCCTGTTATAAACACGTATTTTCCAGTCCTGTCACCCGGTGAGACTCTGAACTGTTGCAAGAAGGAGCCCTGCCAGGTCGGCCATATCCTGGCAGTGAGGATGTGACAGCAGTTGCTTGACCTCTCTGTGCACCAGTTTCCTTGCCTGTAAAGGGACAGCAGGGCCTGCTCAGGAAGCCCTGGTTGTGTGTGAGCTGCCCTTATTCTCCTTATTACCTCTGTGCACACACTGGTAGGGATCTTTAGTGCCTGTGTAGGGCCCGACCCAGGAATTACTTGCCAAATGAATAAGTTATGGGCTGCAAATGAGCTTCACATTCATGAGCAGAAGCCCATGGATGGGAACAGGAAGACGGAGCTGGAGAGAGATTGCTGTCACCTAGGACACCAAGTGCCTCCATCCAAGCCTCCTCCATGCCCCTGCACTGTCTGGCTGCCACCTTCCGCTCCTATTTTTGTTGGGCCAAGTTGGCACCAGGAGGATCAGAATTTGGGGCATTGCCTGTGCCCTGAGCCCTGTGCCAGACCTGATGTCCCCCATGTGTCCCCCACCACTGCTTTAAATAGTGCCCTCCCCACCCCAGGGCTGAGTGGACATGGGTCTTTGAGCACAGCTACTCAGGCTGGTGCTGCACCCTGAGTCCCAGGCTGTGCCCTACCACCCCAGAGCCATGCCCACCCCCGTGCTCCCTGTGACTGGGACACAGCCTGGATGTGGACCCCAACTGCCCCCCACCATGTGACTGCCCTCTGCCTTCCCCAGCCACAGAGTGGGGCTCAGTCTGGCTCTCACGTCCCCGTCCATTGTCCCCACTGTAGCTTCCAGCTTTAGATTTGTCCCTGTCCCCCACTGCAAATCTGCCACATCCACATGCTGCAGCCGCTGTCCCTGAACACAGCTGGCTTCACACTGTAATTAACCCTGCGCTAGACCTTCAGTCACAGGATGAGTGCATCACTTTCTCTAATGCAGGTTTAATAAATAATAAGGGTTAAAACTCCAACCACTCAGAATCATCCTATGCAGAAGTGAGTGCCCTGGCCATGGCCAGGGGAGAAAGGAGACAGAAGGCATGGCGCCAAGAGCGTGCAGCTGCCAGAAGCCCTGGCTTCACCCCAGAACCAGGAAAAGAAAGAAGCAGGAAGAGGAGTAGAGGAGGGGAGGAGGTTTAAAGAACAGGTCTGTAGATGGGGGTGTCTGGGTGGAGAGCACAGGCCAGAGGATGTCCAGGCGGGAGGCATAGGGGACACAGGGCTGGGCCTGCCCAGCCACACCCACTGCCCTCTGCTCTGAGAGGCACTGCTGTGTGCCCAGGCCAGCAAGAGGCCAGGAAGGCCGTGTCTCCGGGAGCTGGAGAAGGCCTGGGCCAGAGGCACAGCAGGAACCACAGGGTGTCCCAGGTGGGCACAGTCGCCATCCAGCTCACAGAAAGCAAAACATAAGGAGAAGCAGGAGGCATCCCATCCCCGCACCAGCCCTATGCCACCCAAGGAAGACGGTAATCCATAATGACAGTGCATGCCAACAATCTCAGCACTTGGGAGGCTGAAGCAGGAGGATCACCATGAGTTTGTAGCCCACCTGGGCTACATAGTGAATACAAGGCCAACCCGAACTACATAGTGAAACCCTGTCTCGAAATAGCAACAATATAAAAAGCATTTCAACCATACATACGGCAGTGGTCCTGTAATATTATAGTGGAACTGAAAAATTCCTGTCATCCATTGACAAACATAGCTGTCGTGATGCTGTACACAACTCAAACTCCACATATGTGTGCTGGTGCCGGTGTTGACAAACCCGCTGCCCGCTCGGTCATTTAAAAGTAAAGCACACAGTTATTATTTTACCTGTAGTGCACACTGCGTGTGATATGTGCAGTGTTTAGTTTGCAGGCCCTGAGGATAACTCTTGACAGTGATGATAAGCAACTACGTGGCTGGTTCATGATTTACTACACTAGATTTTTATCATTATTTTCACCATGTATTCTTATTTATCTGAGAATCATGTTCACTGCCTGTCTCAGCTTCCCATCACTGTGACAAACTAGTGCTTGAGAATCACAGCTCAAAGGAGGAAGGGTTTGCTTTGCTCCTGAGTTCCCAGATTTCCCAGGATCCTTTGCTTTTAGGTCAACACGAGGCGGAAACATCACGACAGGGAAGAGCTGCTCACCTCGTGGCGGGCAGGAAGGGGAGGAAGAGGAGAGCAGGGATCAGACACAGCTCCTGGCCACACCCCAGGGGCTTTTCCTCCATGGGCCCCACCTCCTACCAGTGCTTCAAGCCAGGACTCCTCCGTGGAGTCGGACACCCCATGACCCAGTCACCTTCGACAGGCCCACCTCTCAACACTGGAGACATTAGGGGGCATTCTCAGTCCCATCCATCACACCAGCACCCTTGGTCACACCAGGCCATGTCAGCGGACTGACCTCGTCCACCAGCCTGTGTAGGCTCACTCAGTGTCACACTGCAGAATTGCCTAAGGACGCATTTCTGGGGTGTATCCTGTGGCGCAGCCATTATTTGTTATAGCTGGGAATCCCAGCTGATGTAGGAGGATCACAAATTTGAGGTCAGCCTGGGAGACTGAGTGAGACCCTGTCTCAAAAATCAATACAATTAAAACGCGAAAGCCTGGAGAGGTAGCGCAGCCAACACATGCAAAGCCCTGGTCTCAACCCCAGCACTGCAATCAATCAATATCAATCAATCAATCAATATTAAGAAGTCATTTATTGTTCATCTGACATTTCTCCATAACTGGCCATCCTGCTATTCATCTGGAGGTGGCTGGGAGAGTTGTGAGACCACCACAGAGGTCACTTGTGGAAAGGAGAAGAAAAGAATCAAGGTGGGACGTCTGCTGAGCTGATATTGGCCCCAGAGATACCTGAGGATGAGCGTCCCAGTGAGAGGGACATGGCCGAGGTCCTGCCATGAGGGTTCAGGATGGGGGTGAGCCTGGGGCAGCAGGAGAGCCCTGAAAGTCACCTCGGGCCCTGTAGAGGGGGGCAAGGTGAGGGGAAAAGGGAACAGGCAGGGGACACTGACTGTGAGCTGGAAAAGGCAATGAGACACCACGTCCACCAGGACCAGTCCTGTGGATCCAGACCTCAGCCCTGAGAGCTGCATTCCTACTCTGGTACTGAGCTGTCAGAAAACACATCTGCATTGTTTTGTTCTGTTTCGGTTTTTTGGTACCAGGGATTGAACTCATGACCTTGTGCTTCCCAAGCATGTGCTTGAACTGCTGAGCTAAATCCCCAGCCACATCTGCATTGTTCTAAAGCTGTGACGTTTGTGGCATCGAAAGGAAGAATGTCCAGACAGGAAAGGTTCCCTACAGGGCAGTGATTAGACAAGAGTTAATGAGGTTGGGAGCCCTGCTGGGCAGGAAGGGCCATGGGAGGACGGGCTCTCAGTCCTGCCTGGAGGAGCAGGGTACTGAACTCTGCGTCAGTACTGGGCTTCCTAGGTGGTCAAGCCCAGCACTCCCATCCTTTGAGTCAAGAGGTAAGGTTTTAAAACTGTCCTCTTGCTCTCCTACCACGAAGAAACCTTAGCACACAGAGGCTAAGAAACCTGCTGAATGGTGCACATCTGAAATCCCAGCACTTGGGTGGCTGAGGCAGGAGGATCTCAAATTTTTGAGGCCAGCCTAGATTGCATAATGAGACCCTACCTCTGAAAGAAAGAAGAAAGAGAGGAAGGCAGGCAGACTTGACCAGTCTTTATTGTGGAAAATTGAGGCTATGCCCCTGACTTGCCGGTGCACACCATCTAAACACAACGTAAGGATGCTTCCATCACATGTCTTTTAGTAATGGCCTCATCACAGTTTTGGCATCAGATAGATAATGCTTAAGAAATCAGTGAATTTCAAAAAGATGAAGGCCTGAAAACATCTGGTGGTGGAAACAGTTTGGGAAAGCCAGTTTCCCCAAACCTCACAGACAGAGTGGGCAGGGAGGATGCACAGAGTCTGCAGAATTCATGGGTGGGGGGTGCAGTAGAGTCAGAGTCAGCCTGGCACTGGAGGGCCCCTGAGACCAACCCAGCACTCAAACACTATCTTTCGGGTTTGTTTTTTTCTTTCCTTTGAGTTCAACTTCTCCTTTTTCAGTCACTTAATACTCCTCTATCAGTACACATTTGCTGCACAGAGGGGACCCATTCCTCCCGGGAACTGTTCACGCCCACGTTGCACCTCAGGCCTTGTCTCCTCTCCTCCCTCTTGTCCCCTCCACTCCAACCCCGCCCTCTGCCCCAGGACCCCTCCCTGGTCTTTCTGAGCTCTGTGGGGTACAGACAAGAGAAGAGAAGTCATTTTCCTGACAGCAGTCTGGTGTGTCTGAGAGGAGCCATGCGACATTTACAGCGTCTTTGTGAGGACATAGGGGGTGGCTGTTTGATTCCTGAGCCCAGCAGGCCCCCGGCAAGCGGGCAGGGGACTCTGAGAGACTGATGAGAAATAAATGAGAAGGTGCCGAAACATTGTCTTCCCCAATCAAGGGACCCGCATGGTCTGCAGGAAGTGGGCAGCAGCGGGTGGGCACCATTCTCCTCAGGACAGTCACCTGCGGGGCCCCACTGGCTGAGGGGCCAGTTTGATGGGGGAAGTCAGAGGCAGAGCCTGGCCAGGCTCCAGGAGTTGGGCCCATGGTCCTTCCCTGGGCACCAGGGTCCCTGAGGGGCTTTGATGCCACAGGACGGCGACTCATTCCAGGGGACCAAGGGCTGGGGGTGGTGCCGGTGGGCTCCATACTGACTAAGTGTTCTCAGCTGGGTGAGGGACCCCAAATCACAGATGAACACCAAGGGGCCCCGTGCCCACCCACCCCCATTTCCCCAGCTCTGAGGCTTTTCAGACACAGCGTAGGAGTCACTTATTCTTGGCCCTCCCAGGAAGCATGGGGCTGATCAGACGCCACACCTGGCTCCTGACCACCTGGGTCACAGAGTCCCAGGGTGGTTGGTGAAAGTGTGACACAGTCCCCTCAATGAAAAGAACCACAAATGAACCAAGTGACCATCCCAGAGATGTCACTGCTGAATGGCCTGTGACACACTGGGCACAGAGCCTGACAAGCTCTGGGCCTTATTCCAGCTGCACACCGGGCACCTTCTCTATTTTTGGGGGCCAGGGGTGAGACCTGGAGTGGCTTTTGTCACTGAGTCACACAACTGGCTGGACTCAGCTGCTCAGACTGGGACACACACACATTCACACACACACACATTCATATACACCCATGTACACACACCACACACACTCACACACACACACACAGACATCAGTGGCTTAGCAGGGACTCTGAGGATGTGAAAATCCTACCACACCTTTTGAAACCTCCTTCCAAGTTCCCTGGACAGGAGACCCCCGCCCCAGCTAAAGATGTCACAGCATCTCTGGTCATTAGAGAAATGCAAATTAAAACACTGAGATTCCATCTTACCCCAGAAAGAATAGCTATCATCAAGAAATCAAATAATAACTGATGAGGTTGTAGGGAAAAATGAAACTTCTACACTGTTGGTAGAAGTATAAACTGGTACAACCATGATGGAAATCAGTACAGAGATTTCTCAAAAAATAGACTAGAAATTCCATTTGGCCCAGCTAGTCCCCTTCTAGGTATCATCCCAAAAGTTAAAGATGTCATATTACAGTGATCCATGCACACTCATGTTTATAGCAATACAATTTGCAGTAGCTAAGTCTTGGAAGCAGCCTGTATATCCATCAGCAGATGAATGGAAAAAGAAGATGTGGTATTGACACATAATAGAGTACTACTCTGCCATAAAGAAGAACAAACTTCAATTATTTGAAGGAAAATGGATGCACCTTGAGACCATAAATTTGAGCAAAATAAATCAAACACAAAGCATTAAATATCATACAGTTTGTCTTGCATGAGAAACCCAGAGCACAACTAAATTAAAAAGCAAAATAAAAGATAGGTAATAAGAAACAGGGAGATAGATCTTTTGCAAATAGGAAAAGCATCAAGAGATGGAAGGAGAGGGAGGGACGGGAGAGGAAGAGAACGAAAAAGGATTAAGATGTCCATGTGCCAGCTCCCCATGAGAAAAGTGATCATCATGTACTGCAAACATACACTAATAAAACTAAAAATTGAAAAATAAAAAAGGGTGAGGGAAGATGCCCCAGATGGGTAGGAAACTTGTGGTGCTGGCAACAGAGAGGAGGGCTGTCCACACCAGCTGGGCCTCCTGGCAGACGTGCTAGTGGGACAGAAATGTTGAGGTGGGAAGGGAGGGGGAATACTTGGGGACAGCAACCAGCTCAGAGAGGTGACAGCGAAGCAGTGAAGGCTTCACAGAGTGGTCAGGCTGGTGTGTCCAGGCTGTGCAGGCACAGGGAGAGATGCCCAGACACTGGACTCCTGCAGTGGGCTTGGGCAGCAGCAAGCAGGGAGGCCGTCTGTTGAGAAGGCAGTAATGAGGCAGTCACTGCTCTGAACAGGAAAAGAAGGGAACAAGAGCCACTAGGGTTTCAAGCAGGGAAGCAGACGAAGTCCTGGTTTTTAAAGACCATCCTGTGGCCAGAGGATGGCTGTCTTGATGTCAGGGGACACTTTGAGGGGACAGCAGCAGTCATGGACCAGGAAAGAGAAAGTTAGGTTGGCTCTGAAGAGAGGACTTGCCTGGCACACGGGAAGCCCCGGACTCCATTCCAGAACTATGTGCACACACCCATGAACACACACACACACACACACACACACACACACACACGCATGTACACACCAGCAGAGAAGGACGAGCACTGCCTTTGCCGCAGCGCTGGGGCGGCGCGGATGGAAAAGCAGAAAGCCCAAGTGTTGGTGGGATGTTCCACAATCACAGCTTGAATTCCAGGGGACCTTTTTTTCCCTTTGCTCCTTGATTGTTCTGTTTCTACATCATCATGTACTGGCTTTATGGATGCTGTAATTTTATCTCGTTTCTCTGAGGATACCAAGTAGAGGGTATTTTCTCTTTTTTCATATCCATTTTTGTTTCCAGCATGATCTGTTTCCTCTGGGATCATTTTGTCTGCTCATCTCAGTGCCGTAAATTGCAAGTTTTCCAGTGATGTGTTGATCAGCTCCAGCCGGAGAAGAGGGGGGAGCAGGATGGTCATCAGCTCTCTTTGACCAGGTATCCCCATGGACATTTAAAGCACACTCAATGGGAAGCCTGGGGTTAGGGGATATACAGTGGCTGAGCTCCAGAGAGACACGTTTGATTGTCACCCACAGTGAGCACAAGGTGACCAACCCCCTCACAGCCCATGCCGGATCCTCTGTAAGCAGATGCTTCCCAGAGTGGGCGCAGGAAGAGGGCTGCTGTACTCACCACTGCCCCCAAGATCTGCTCCCGAGATGCAGCTCAGCTGGGCTCTGTCCACACAGCCAGTGGCAGTGAAGCATGTAGGCCAGGACTGGACTCAGGCTCCTCCTTGTGGTGCTCATTTGACCATGGTGTCTCTGTCCCTCAGCTCCCCATCTGCAAACTCGGGGTGACAACAGCAGACACAGAGCCATGTGTGGGGATGGATGACATCAGGTAAGGGGGTGAGGCATGGTGGACAATTTGCAGGTGAAAGCAGGGCGTGGTATTGTGGCTGGGGCGGAGAGGAACAGAGGGGACAGGAGCAGACTGTTCTTGCCAGAGGTCACCCTACTTCAGCAGGTCAGGGTCACTGCTCATGAGCAGGGAGGCTGCCGGAAGTGCAGGGTGGTGTGGAGTGTGAGGCAGACAGAGTTGAGTCTCATAGCATATTTAGCTCTGAACTCTGTCACAAGCTCTATAGTGTGGCAGTGAAGAGCCTGGGTCTGGGGACATGCAGAAGTGGGGTCTCACTCTTTTGCCCAGGCGGACCTTGAACTCCTGGGCTTGAGGGACCCTCCTGCCTCAGCTTCCGGAGTAGCTGGGACTTCAAGTGCATCCCACCAGCTCCCCAGCTAGGACTGGGTTTCAGTTTTCACTTAGCCACTTGCCAACTGTGTGGCCCTGTGTTTCCCTCCTGCACACCTCTGAGCCCCAGCCTGTAAATAGGAATAACAGCAGTGTCTGCCAAGAAGGCCACCATGGGGACCGCACGTAGTGGGACCTGTGTACCTGCCACTCACCAAGTACCTAGGAAGCTACAGTGACAATGACAGCACTCACATGCTACCTCAGTGCTCAAAGGCAAGAGGAGGTTATACAAGTCTTGTACAATCCCGGAAGCCGGCCTGGCTCCATTTGCCCTGTACAGCCATTACCTGTGCCCTAGGAAAGCTGAATCTACTAGGCCCCTGGCAAGACCGATCCAGAGGAAAGCTTGGCAAGGGGATGAACTGGCCTGGAGAAGTGCCGGACTCAGGACAGCAGGTGAGGGAGCAGCAGGGACGTGGTTTACACATCTGAAATCCCAGCACTCTGGCAGGCTGAGGCAGGAAGACTTTGGGTTTGAGTCTAGTTTGGGCAATTTCACAAGAACATGTCTCATAACAAAAAATAAGCCTGGGCATGGTGGAACGCATCTATGATCCCAGCACTTGGGAGGCTGAGGCAGGAAGATCTATTCAAGTTCAAGGCTACCCTGGGCTACACAGTGAGTTAGTTCAAGGTCAAACTGAACTATATAGCTATACCCTGTCTCAGATAGATAGATAGATAGATAGATAGATAGATAGACAGATAAACAGATAGATAAAGGACTGGGATGTAGTTCAGTGCAAAGGCCCTGGGTTCAATCTGTAGGATTGCAGAATAAATTATTCAATCAATAAATAATTTATTAATTTAAAATAGCAGTAATAAACCCATTATCTCTTAGCATAAATAACATATGCTTATCAGAAATAACTATATTTTCCAAAGGAAAACAGTGTAGGGGGAGAGTGGCACTGGATTTCATTTTTGCAAATTGGGAAAGTATCTGTTCTCACAGGAGGGGGCTGGAAAATGGGGCCTGCATCTGCAACTCCTTTGCTGTTGGCTGAAGCCCATGAAGAAGGCCCAGCACACATCAGATGCAGCTGGGAAATGAAGGGTCTGGGGCAGTTTTGAGTCCTGTCTGCATATGGAAAGCGTGAGAGCTGCCTCCTGGGGCTGTTCCACTTCAGGGCTGGTGACTGGATTTAAGTTTCAGACGTGTGGGCAAGTCACCTATCCTCCCTCTGCTTCAGTTTCCTCCAGACCAAATGACTTATTTCCTGTGAAGCAGCGAGAACTGTCCATGGCTCATAGTGTATGCTCAAAAACAATCACAGTCATGCAGCATTGCTTAGCATGGGGAATGTGTTCCAGGAGCAGCCTCATCGGGCCAGTTCTTCACTGTGCGAACATCACAGCCTGTACCTGCACAGACTGAATGGCTACAGTGTCACTGGGCCACATCCTCTTATGGGTCCAAACTCATGCCTATGGCCCATCGCTGACTGCGCCACTGTCACATGACATCTGCCACTAAACAGGAGCTCCCTTCTGCATCAGGGCATCCTCTCAGAGATAACCCCCAACTGGCCAAGAACAGCAGGGCTTCCACATCCCTCGGGGCTGTGCTGACCCCTGAAGCCCCAGGGGACCTGGTTAAGCCCAGACCAGGCTGCTCCAAGCAGCTGCATGTGTGCCAGTCCCCAGCACATGGGATGGGAAGGGGGTAACTGCTTGGTGCTGGACACCGTCTGCCCCAGCAGCTGGCAATTAGGCAGCCACTCTCTGAAACACACCAGGCCTCATCAGCCAACCAATAATGACCAGGCCCAGAACGCGGCCGCAATTCAGGAAAGATGATCCCCGAAGACGAGAGCTACTTAAATCCTGGCAGCGCCATGGATCCCCTTGGTAACCCGCAGTGCTCAGCGTGACTTGGCCACTGAGCTAATTGCTGTTCGCTGCGATGGTCGAATGGGCTCTAATTGCTGACATCCTCCAGGTGAGAAGCCCTGCATGTTCTTGGGCCACCCGGGAGGCCCCTGCAGGAACTGAGTGGTTCAGAAAACCAGGCCTCTGATTGCGTTTAATTAATCAAAATAAGGTTTGCAGAAAGAATTAATTACAAACTCAGAGGAAGTTGTGACAGCAGGGCGGGATGGGTGACTTGGCTGGGTAGGAGGGCAGCTTCTTTTTGTAAAAATATAGATATTTATGTGTATATTGGGGGATGGTGTGAGGACAGAACCTAGGGCCTCACCCCACCAACAACTCCATTGTCCAGCTCCCCACAGCTGCCCAATCAGGGACCGCAGGCACAGGGGTGACAGCACTGTGTGAGCTGGGATCTCCATGGGTAAAGAGGGTCTGCTCGTCAGCAACTGTCGCTGGCATTAAACACCTGGGACAGTGAACTTGGAGAAGGGCCTTTTGCTGGGAGGGTCCAGGCCATAGAAGAGTGGAGGCAGCTGTCAAAGCAGAGTGGACACTCACATCTCAAGTCAGGGACCATAGAGGAAGAAAAAGTCAGGGTCCCATTGTGCCTTCCAAGGACCCAGTGACCTAACCTTCCACTACCCACCTCCTAATGGCTCCACAGCCTCTCCAGGGCACCTTGCATGGCCACGCCTCCACCCATGGGCCTGTGGGAATTCCCAGATCCAAGCTCCAGTGGGAGGTTACGGCTGGAGCTGGGCAGAGCCACCTGTATCCTCTGAGGAGTCTGAAAGATGGGTACTTAGCTGCCTTGTGGGGCTGGTTGGACATTAGCCCCCAAGCACACATCCAGTGCAGCTTCTGTGCACATCTGTAACTATCAGCTAGACACACATGACACCAAGCCAGGCTCAGGCACACAGGATGCATGGGCCCAGTGTGATGAGGGAGGAGCTGCTAATGAACACTCAACAGGAATGACAGCGCGGACACTTCTGGTCTGTCCCTGTAGGTGTCCCCTGGATGTGCATGCAGTGGCTCCCTGCATCCTTACCTAGGGGTTTCTGGGGGCTCCCAGGACCAACAGGAAGCACAGGGAGTTCCTGTCCGAGAGGAGCCACAACCCTGCTGGGTGACAGTAGAAGACAAAGTGACAGTTCCTTGCCAGTCCAGTGAGGCAGTTCTAGGGTACACTTCTCCCCTCCCAAGTTGCCCCAACTCCCAGCCCCAAGCTGCCCTGGGCTCAGGAATGGGTGCTGGGGACACCCAGCCCCAGGATGGCATGAGTGCGCTCACTGAGCTGCAAGGAAAGAGAAACAGCACCCACCCCCCACCTCCCACATGGTGGGCAGTGGTGGAGCCGCTCACTCATATTGGTCAGACCCCACACGCTGATTGGCTACTGCCTGTTTGATGTTTTGCATATCATAGTCTGAATTTGGAATCTGGTTGCAGGCTGGGTGAGGAGGAGCAGGGTGCCCCAGAAGTCACCTGCTTGCTGGGCACTGTCTAGGTCACCTGGAGGCCACCTGTGAGAGAATTGATGTTCCAGACCAGATTATGGTGACAGCTGTGCCAGAGCTGAAGTGACTTTAAAATCACTAAATCGTATACTTTTTTTTTTTTTTTTGCGGTACCAGGGATTGAACTCACAACCTCGCACCTGTCAGACAGGCACTTAAGTCACTGAGCCAAACTCCCGGCCCTGGTTTTTTGAGGCAGGGTCTCACTGGGTAGCTCAGGCCGGCCTTGTGCTCGCGTTATAGCCCAAGCCGGCCTCGAACTCACAACGCTTCTCCTACCTCAGCCTCCCGAGTGCTGGGATTAAAGGTGTGCGTCACCACGCCCGGCTAAATTGTATACTTTTAATGGGTACATTTTTTGTTTTTTATTTCTTTTCTTTCTGTGTTTGTTTTGAGACAGGTCTCACTGTTACCCAAGCTAATCTTGAACTCCTGGGCTCAACTGATCCTGCTTTGTCAACCTCACACACATTAAGTTTTTGTCATGTTTTTTTGCTGTTCAGCAGTGCTGGGATAGAATCCAGGGCATCAGGCATGCTAAGCAAGGGCTCTACCACTGACCCACAGACCCCAGGGCCCAAAATAGCTATGTTTTACGATATGTGCATAAAATATAACCCAAGAAAACAGTTTGGAGTTCCTCAATAAACCATAGAATCACCATACAAGCCAGCAATTCTACTCCTAGGTATACTCAAAAGACTTGAAAACTGTTCAAACAAAAATGCACATACAATACAAGTGTTCATAGTAGCCAGAGGTGGAAACAGGCTGAGAGTTCACTAACTAATGAGTAATCAGTGTGGTGTGTCTATACAGCAGGGTGCCCCTCCACTATACAGAGGAACTAAGCACCCATTCATACTTCAACACTGTCTTAGTTACTTTTCCTATTGCTGAGACAAAATACCTGACACCCAAAATTAAAGGGGGAAAGGTTTATTTAGCTCACACTTTCTAGAGGTTTCAGCTCATAATCAGCTGGCTCCAAGGCAGGGTGGCATGGCAGAGGGGCAACAATTCATGGC